>JAZHYW010009052.1:0-72028 GCA_037355805.1 Ixodes ricinus
AAAACGCGGGATGTGGCATAATTATATTATATTCACGATTCTGATACGAGATTGTAATTTCTCTTTTAGTTGGCTAGAATTGCAATCACTTTTTCCTTCGGAGATTGTAGTTTCTCTTAGTTTCAAAATTGGAATCACTTCTCCTTCGGGAGCAATAACATAATGCTCGGGGCCTGCCACGCTCTGCTCTTTATCTTAGCTTGCAGCGACTATAGTGCACTTACCTTTTATGTAAATACTGTGTTGTGGAGTACAGTCGAGATCACAGACTGCATTATGTTGAGTGAAATGAAAAGGAGAAGCTTTATATCGAACCGATCGTGTGTTTTTTTATGCAACGTGTCCCGTAAACTGAAAGTCCGATGAGCACGCACTGCAGTGCCGAGTTTTGCGGATGCGGCGAGCTTTGCGGGCCCCAGTTTCCAAGGTCTGATCGTGCGTTTCTGTGGCCCGGGAAAATAATATAGTCCCTATGCGAAAATGCCGGATTTTAACGCTTTGTGCATTACATGCTGCTAAAAAGTAAAGTTGGAAGGGATACTGCTTATGTGTTTAAAACCAACACGGCAAGGCCGATATTTCGGGGATGACTCATTAAAATACCTCAGACAATCTTAATAACAACGTGATGAAACTTGATGCTCTACCTGCTTGAAAATTTAGTCGCCAACTATTTTTAAGAAATGTTTTGTTTTCTCGTTTGTTTGCGCTCTTTGCTTTAAGATGTTGTAGAGAAGTAACTTTTCATAAGACTAACCAAACGACGAAGTACACAGAAGTGGTGTGATTTTCTTTTCAATATACACAGCCTAGAAACCACGCAGGAGCAGCCGTAGATGTGAGAAGAAGCAAATATTTCTGAACAACACAAAAATGAGGATACGATGCACATGCCCAGAGGTAATGCGTCTGCTACTCTGAAGCTTCCATAAGATTCAGAGTAACAGACAACCTAAGATTCGTTGACCTTAATTTCGCCATCCTTTAGCACACCGACAACAGTGTCAAAGATTGAGTACCAATATACGTACATTCGAATATGTTAGTGATTTAGGTACAGATGCAAAGCAGTTCACGAATAAGTTTGAACTCAATTTGATAGAGCTAAAACTCGGCTTTGTTCTCTGGTGTTTATTCGGCACCAAATTGTGCCTGAAATAAGTTGTTTCGTGGCTAGCGTTCTTGAACACATATATGAAAAATCGCAATGTAATGTTTGTGGTAACAGCTTCAGGGAGAGCGCGCCGCAAGTCTTCTTAAACAGTGCTTTATTTTTCAGAGATTTTTTTTTCTCATATTTTTTATTATTTTAAAACTAATTAGAAGAGTTAAAACTCGAGCCTTAAATCAAAACAAAATAATTATTGCCACTCGCAGCTTACAATAGGAACTGGCTGTGGCCAGTCCCTGTCGTGTCAACGATGCTCCACATGTAATGAGATTGCATTATCCGTCCATAAAGACGCATAAGAGCGAATGATGAAGCAATAACCGCGCACATAATAGACAGAAGTGAGCGTGTCTTTAGCGTTCGATGGCTAGACCAGCTAGAGGTGTTCTTCATACAAAGAACTTTTCAAGGTCCTTAGTTTCAGAATTGCAAATGGTGCATATAGCCAAGCTTTGCACAGAAAATGTTAATAGGATACACATAATTGGAAAGACGTTAATTAAGCCAAAAGATTCAAAAGTGTTCAAACAACTGTTACGACACATCATCAAAGGGTACTAGCATAAAGAGTACTAGTCAATCTCGAGAACAGTTTCGCGAACTAATGGCACGTCGTAAGTAATGCTTGTCAAGCTTGTCAGCGTCAATGGTCTCCTCGGAAGCGTGTGTAAACAGCAAGACATTCAGTAACTTTGTGTGAACGAAAATCGCCAACGTTTGACAGCTACGACAGCTATCAAACTCAAGGGCAAGAGTGCGATGCAAGAAAAAAATGGCAGTAAAAATAATTTACCGACATCCGCGCAGATAAGAAGTTAATGGGATTGTTCTTTCTTGATTTTATTTAACCTCAGAGTACGTGAATTCCCTCAATTAAAGCTTTTCTAAGTAGCGACCGCGATTCATGTTCCGACGCTCTCTCCCATTGGTCCGTGTCTGCATTTGGGTTCCGGTTAGGAAGACAATGGTGGATTTCACTCGACCTCATTCTCTAATAACGGCTTGGTACCTTAGCGTTCGAAAACGTACCCGCGTCTAGCGTTCTACTATCTGGATTGTCACGTGACATGACCCTCCAAGTCAACTCGGAAGATTTTGAGCACAGCCATGATGGGTGAGTTAGGAAGAACATGGCGGATCGCACGCTAGCAGACGACGCGAGCGGGGGAAGAAGGGCAGCAGAGGAAAACATGTACCTGCCTTGCATAGCGTTATCAAGGAGCGTTAAGAGTACGGACATGTCACTACATTTTCAGTGGTTCTCCGCGGCTGTGTCAAATAAGGTTACTGACTGTAATTTTCGTAAAAGAAGAAACATATCTTTGGGTTAGTGCACCCGGAAATTTGTGTAGCTATCCATCTACTCCTGACACAAAATGACCAATCATATTCACACATCTATCTCGATGGCACTTGAAAATAAATAGGTCATTTGGCCATCCTTTCTGTTTAAAAACTGGAGTGTGCAAAAACATTTCACCTAATCCCAACGCAGTCACCTTGGGTCCCTACCCCTTTTCCCTGCCATAACAAAAATCTCGATGTTAGATTTTGTTTAGTGACCTCTCACACTCTAATTTTAGGTACTCAGTGCTTTAGAGGCCACAACGTAGTTAACATGGCACAGTTAGTGGCCCGGAGTGGTGGGGATCTAATTGAGTTTTCTGTGAGTTCGATGACTTACTTCAATAAATACCCATGGTCAAATCGTACACCTTAAAATAAATGTACTCCCAAAATACACACCAAATTAATTGGCGTTCGTGATTATTCTTTGTGCTGTGTTGTGTAAAAAAAATTGCGCCTGCTCAAATATTTGACGTAGTATTTATTCCTTAATCACTACATGAGATTTTGTTACTTTTAGGGTTATTGTACAGCGTAGAACATAAGCTCCATAATGCAACTTCTTAGGCCTAGGCAACAAGTATGAACGTATTTTTCTACGAAATCTAGCTTTTTTCTTGCATTTGCTTTACTCTGTAACTGAAATTCAATTTGCAGCCAAGCATGTCAAAGCACTAAACGCGTCGTCAATCTTTCACAAGAACTCCGGTTGCTATTGTCCGAAAGTCGTTTTAAAAATACGGAAATCGGCTTCTCATACAGCCTTGTGTGTTCAAGTTCCGTCAATCAAGCAGAGAGCGCCAGTGGCTACCATCACCTCTTTACCTGATCTTCACGTCACAACCACGTGACCACGTCAGAGTGTGTTAACATTGTTACGTACCAGATAGTCTTTGGAAGGTTTTAAATGCGCCCGAGAAGAAAGTCTGCTAAGGTACCACGGAACCAGTTAAGTTTTTTCTGGTTCTGGAGTGCTCGGCCATTTCAAACTGTTCGGTATTTTTATGGTTCTTTTACTTTCACTTGTGTCAGCTGGTGACGTTGAGGTCCACCACGGTCGTGGCCCCACAATATTTGAAAAAAATAAATAAACCAAGAAAAGCTATTGATGGCTTGATAGCCGGTAGCAACCCAAACCAGAGGCTGAACATTAGCAAGCTAAGTGAAATCAGCGAAGGCGCTACCGACTTGGCCACAAATGCGACTAGCTTGGAAGCTAGAGTTGCTGATATCTGGAAACTAAGAAAAGACTAGCGTCACTGCAACGCTTGATGTTGTAGAGCTGTTAGTGCGATTGAGCATATTTCTGCGTTAAGGGACAATTTAAATTACATGAATGGCCAGATGCGCAGAAACAATCTGATCTTTGGCGGTCTGCCGGAACGTGAGAATGAAACTATGGAGTTGCCTTGAACATCTGGTATCAAAATCTACTAAAGACAATATTACACCAGCTCTCGGGAAAATCGAAAGAGCGCATCGTCTAGGTTAAAGACCAGTTGGTTCTAACCAGTCTAATTATTGTCAGGTTTTTGCATTTCAAAAACCAAAATAACGCAAACTAAAATGCTTCTAAACTGAAAAAAAATAAGAGAAACGTTTTGCCGAGGGTGTAAATTTGAGAGGATTCCGCGGAAAACACAAAAGTGTGTTTTCAGCGAAATAAGTTGTTAGAGTTTGCCGCTCGGTTTCAGTGAGCATCGTATAAAGTACAAACTCTCGTTTGATTGAACTGCATGTCGGGCAACGAAGAAAAACAATATGACAGTGTTACTGGGACCGTCGTTACTACTCAAAGACAACGTGAAGTTGCCCGTGCTGACGACTGAAAATTCCAGAATATACACAAACCTTCTCTTGAACCGCCATTGTCCTTTCTATAGTGAACTCTCATAGTCTGTTGTCAAAACAAGAAAAATTTGAATGCCACACTGCCTCTTGCGAGCCGGACATCATTATCAAAACTGATACGCGGTAACCAACATACGTAAACGATAAAGAATTCACTTTGATAAAAGAATACCATACTCGCATATATCCAAAAGGTCGTCTTAACGCGATAGGTGACATTTATAAACAACCTGAGGTGTACGGTATTATCTCATAACACATTGCTGAAACCCTGTGGGTGAGTCTTCAGCTGGGCTTTCGTAGGTTATTAATTGGTGCATGTTGCCGGCCGCTAAATTCTAACCCAAGTAGGTTAGTCTGAAACCATCTTTAAGCTGAAGAAATCTTGGCCTTTGCAATGATTTATCTGCCTTGGCAGAGTGTTTCTGGTTGCAAACACTTGTATATTTCATTACCCACGGTAACGCAATGTTACATTTATATATATATATATATATATATATATATATATATATATATATATATATATATATATATATATATATATATATTGATAAATTTAGACTCCGTAAGTGTCATGAACATTCTTGACTTTATTAGCGATCATGCAATTTTTCATCTTGACACAACGTTTTCATTCGAAAGCACGGTAATTCATCACCAACAAATATATAACTACGCTCGGGCAGATACCGAAGCCATGAATCTTTTGCAGAGCCGTTTACGGATGACTTTATACTCAACCATTGGAGCCTAAAAGAAAAACAAATTGACTCTGATAAACTACGTCCTTTACAAATTAGTGTCAATCCATATTTCTAAAAATATTGTCGGATCCGACTCTCTGTCACCATGGTTCAAAAACGCACTAAAACGCATGCTAGAGAAAAAGGCACTTCTAAAAAGCAGACATCTAACGAGGACAGGGACTAGTCTGAAGATAGACTTTGTTCTAGACATATTAAGGAACCAAAAGAAATCATAATACAATTCTTTCGGAGTAAAATGTTATCAATTTTACTAAAAAATCACCGTAAGCTCTTAAAAAGTGTGAATCCTAGTAATTTCCCATCGTCTTCCCTGTTGACAAACCAGGAGTGTAAGTGCCTATCCGACGGTGAAGTGGCGTTTACGTCGAATAGTTTTTTTTTCATCGGTATTTCAAAAGACACTTTCCTTCTTCATTTGCTTTCTTAGTCCCATCTCGTGCCCATCTCCCCTATTTTAATTACAAATAACGGCACTGCAAAAAGAATTGATAATATTTTGTCATATTGCGCTGCCGAGAAGATGGTATATTGTCAAAAATATTAAAATGGTAAATTATTCTGTCTTTTCACTTCTACTCTTCGTTCCCAGCAAGCTTTAAACACTGGCATCGTCACAGCTGGTTGGAACTCCGTTCTCCTTCAAACGATTTTTAAATTAATATATAAGTTACAAATCCTCTAACTCTCGACCCATCTCCCTTACAAGCGTGCCGTGCAAGCTAATGGAACATGCCATTTGTTTCAGTTATATCGAATGACCTCGAGTTCGAAATTGCTGCACCTGATGTTCGGAACATTTACAAATATTCCTTGTCTTTTGTACCCTAACACCTCTTTCAACACACCACGTCGTCCCCGAATAAGGCGAACCTTTTGATGCCAATAAACACAGATCTTATTAGGATTTCATATTATTCAGAAAGGGTCTTTTTCACCAGAATCATACTCGCTCAGCAACTTGTCTCTCACTCACAGAGTCAAATCACGGTAACAGTGTTTCCCTAACACCTGCTATACGGCTAACAAATTTGTTTATAATGCGTCTTTGGCGCATCCAAACGTAGTGACGGGCAAGCCATTCAAAGGCCAACATAGAAAACTCGTAAAGAACGCACGAAAATGAGGTAGCGTTGGTTTAGTGGGGAAGGGGGGGGGGAACCCACGTGGGCGCACTTGCGAGGATAAACAAACACACCAGGTGAGCACGGAGTAGACAAATAGCACGTAGTATAGGCAGTATAGTAATATTCACTGTGAGAAAACGTCCCGCCGCCTTATGAGGGACAAGGTATGGTGATGGCCTGAGGGCCGAGTCAAAATACAACATAAATTAGGCAATAATATAATCACTGAGAGCTTAAAAAGGCGCTGACATCCCCAAAGTATTTTTATTATTTTGTTAGACGATTTAATATGGTTTCAGAAGACGACCCAACCAATATTTTGATACAAAATCACGCATATTTGTAATTAAAAAAAAAAAAGCAACCGCTCGAAACCGGAACCGAAACTTAACTGGGAAGGAAGAAGAAATGTAGAAAAGAGACTTGCCAGAAGTCACGTGGCTACGCTCGTAGTCACGTGGCTAGACGTCGCTACAACAGACGAAAAAGGCGCACGTCGCACGAAAAACGCAAAGTGCGAAGCACTTCGCGTTGGACGTTTGCGCGTTTTGGAAGCACTTACCAATTCGTGTTTGTAAGACGAGCAATGTCTTCAGCCGGGAGAGGGGACGACTACCTCGACGACGCCGTCGTGCGAATCAGCTTGGTGATCGGGCGTGTCGTACAGAATAAATCCGAATTGCTGTATTCTGTAAACTTTTTTCTCTTTCAAAGTTAGACACGTAAGCCGGTACCACGAAAATCAGTTCTGAAGCAGAAGTCCCCGGGACGTCGTCCGCCGCCATCGCTTATGCCGCTTCGTTCAGCCGTCCATCCCATGACTCCCGCAATACGACGCCATGCTGAAAATTAATCAAAGAAGTCTCGAAGTGACTCCAGTTCTCTGAGCAACTTTTTTATTCGATCAACGTATTTGAAGAGACACAAAAAATAAGTGTCTTATTTTTTATACATTTTTTATATCGAGTGTGTGCCTTTGATGACCAACGATTTCGATTATATTTGGCGTGTGTGTGTCTAAACACACGGAGAAAGGCACGTGATCGCGTAGAAGAGAGTGAGCGCGAATCAAACCGGGAAGTTCTGGATCGGCAATTTTCGGGCGGAAAGAAACCGAATTTCGAGCCGTAGACTTTGTTCAGGGTAGTTGTGCTCTCATATGTCATGTAAAAAAAAATCCTTGGCGAGCATATATGCGACCGTCTGTCGTAATAAAAGGAAACAAATAAAATATCACTCCAATTTAAAAGGAAATCGAAGCTCTTCAAATGCATTATGCTGGGCAATATTTTACCCAAATGCATATTGAGATCTGTCACTGACCCTGAAAGAAACGCTGCTTCTTAATTTGTTTTCTTTTTGATACTTTTATTGGCTGATTTAGAGATATAATTGGTCGTGGTGCGATAGGTGGCTCTGGACTCGCACCCCCGGATGTTTCTCGAGTGTTCCCTGACTATTAAAATGCACATATTTGAGCTGCTGGGTGCCTTGCAACGGAAGGGCCCGAAGAATAGGAGGGCCGTATTTCGTTGTATATGCTTGTTTTCTTAGCGTTTTTCTGTCGCATCACTGTTCGTTGTTTGCATCTTCGCGTTTATGCGTCTTTGAGTTACGGGACGAGTGCAACACTGCTCGATGTCCCTCAAGCACTGCCTCGAAATCCGACTGGAACTGACGGTCCGGAAGCAAAGACGGTAGCCGCGAGGGAAATATTGCCCAGCATTAAGCATTCGAAGTGCTTCGCTTCCTTTTTATATTGGTGTGAGATTTTATTCGTTTCTTTTTATTACTACAGAAGGTCAGAAAACTTCATTTTCTGTTTTTGGAGAAAAGTTTGCGTTAGGTTCTTAGCTAGAATAGGGTAAAAGGTGGAAAGTGCCTGTTTAAATTTGTAGAGATGGCTCTTTGTAAGAAAACCAATCTATGCTCTCAATTTGACGACATGATAGCGCTTAAGACGAGGACAAAAGGGAGACTAGACAACACGAAGCGCTGGCGGCAAACACGGAAGGCTGCTCGCACCCTTTTTACAAACATCATTGCTCGAACGATAAACAAACTAAAGCATGAAGGCGTATCAACGATGCCGTCATTAAAAAAACAAAAATATATCATAATGCACTTTACTTTTATCGCTTATCAAGCTGATAGAGTGGGCAGGACACCCCTCCAGCGGGCCGTTCCATGTTGCGCCACGTGACTAGCTTAGTTTCCGCGAATGCCACCAGTCTAGCGCTCCTCGGAGAAAGCCGCTCGCTCGCGCGTTATAGACAAGCGTGATTAGCTCTGTACCATCTTCAAAAAAGAAAAAAAAACGGGTTGGGAATAGAAAGCAAGCACTGAAATCCTGATTTGAATCAGACGAATTTTACTATTTTGATTGAAACCGAATCTTTCGCGCAAATGTAATCGCGAAAATAGTTTAGAATTTCCGTTTATCTATCATCTGATGCTTTCTGTAAGCGTTTCTTAAGCACTAAGGTACTAAAACCAAGGAATGAACAATCAAGAAATTCTTATATCAGATCAAAAAAGAGCAGAAAGCAGTTCTCTTCTGAGTAAATCGGAGCATTGAGCTTTTCTTCTACCTTCCACTTTGTTAATATATTACGTAACTTCGTATTGCGATCAAAGCAAAAGGCGAGTAAAAGAAAAAAGACTAGAAAAGTAACATTTTAATGCAATCAAATAAAAAAACGAATAAAAACTAAGAAATAAAGCTATTTTTCTTCCAATATTTGTGTCTGGGTTGCATGAAAAGAGTTATTGAATAAACTGTACCTTAACTTTACATTATTTTCAATTGGGATTGTTATCAGTCATTGGACAGATTGATCAACCAATTGATTGGATTTAAATAATTTAAATTCGACTTCATTCAGAAAAATTTTATTTATTTGGATTTTCAAGGTAATCATGATTCGTTTCCAGCGTGCTTCAGACTAAAGGGTTAACATAATTGTAACGACATTTAACCAGCTGATATTGCCGCGAGCGCAGCTGACCAAGCAGGCAGCGCGCTCGTGGCCTAACGGTTATCGCGCGTTCCTTCCACGCAGGAAGCCAGGGTTTGATTCCTGGCCGCGGAGACGCGTTTTTGTTGACTCTGACGTAAATGTTCTGGTAAATTCGAGAACCGTGTTGCTTGTTCGAGGTCAGAATGTTCTACACGAAGAACTTCCTGCGCCGATTCTTCCAGAACCCCACGCGTGTACATAAGGGGCTCCGCGTGGCGAGCCGCGGTCAGTCTCGCCCCAGCGTTCGACTCTGCTCTTCGCCGACTTCGACGCCAGCGACGCTCTGCTATTATCTTCTGTTTCCTTTTATTTTTGGGGGCACAAGTTCGCCCCATTAAACGTTTTATTTTCCTCAGTTATTCTTCGTTTCATCCTTGTCATTCGTGACATTTTGGTGGAGGTGCTGGGTATCGCATGTCCGTGCAGCGCTCCCCTCCGAGCTCCCGCACTGCAAGTCCAAACCCAAGCCCTCAAGAACCCAACGAAGACCAGACCAGGGGTTTCCCCAGGATTCTTATCAAAGGGGGGTGTCCCAATGGCTCGGGGGGGGGGGAGGGGAAGGGGCGATGCGAGGCGAGGCTAGATAAAATATAAAACTGTTTCTTTTTTAGTGCACTAGCTAAATTACAGACGTCTATTAACCAAATGCTCATACCCGTAATGTATGTTTCCCTTTCTCTATATATACACCTGAGAGGTGGTGTTTTCTACTTAATCTGAAAAAGGGAATTTTCTTTTTTTAGGTTCAAAAGGTCCAGGAAAACTAGGGGGGCTCTACGGAAATCCCTGGACCAGACCGAGATCCGGTCAAGTCGCCGGAACCTGGGCCTACCCCCGGAATCAGAACCCTTGCCATCCAAGACCAAGCCGAAGAAGACGACGATGGCTAACCAGGCGCAGACCCCGGCCGCTTCTGCCGTCGTATACCTGCCTGTCGCACCCAGAAGTCCGACGCCTTTCCACGGAGACGTCCACGAGGATATTGAGGACTGGCCGCAACACTATGAACGTGTAGCCCGCCACAACGGATGGACGACTGAGCAATGCCTCCACAATCTCTACTTCGCGCTTCAAAGAACTGCGAGGCACTGGTTTAAAAACCACGAAGCGTCCTTCACTACGTGGGAGTCCTGCGCCGCCGAATTGAAGCGAACGTTCCTCAACCACCACCGTCGGCAGCGAGCGGAGGACCTTCTCCAAACAATGGTGCAGGGCCCCAACGAAAGCGTGACCAGCTTCGTAGAGG
Organism: Ixodes ricinus; assembly: GCA_037355805.1. NCBI lineage: Eukaryota > Metazoa > Arthropoda > Arachnida > Ixodida > Ixodidae > Ixodes > Ixodes ricinus. The sequence goes on from JAZHYW010009052.1 coordinate 10,530, forward strand.
ATGTCATGCGCCAATGTGCCTGAGCCTATCCGGAGGCAGCCGAGGAGAAGAAGCTTCGCGTCCTCAGGCGTGGTGTGAAGGCTGAAATTTTCGGGGGCCTTGTCCGCAATGCCCCGACAACCGTCGACGGTTTTGTGGCTGAAGCCACTAACATCGAGAGCGCGCTGTCGGCCCGAGCAAGACATTACCATCGACTCGCCGGCATGCCTGCTCCTCCAACCGTCGCCTCTTGCCGACTGGACCAGGACACCGCCGGTGTCGACGGCCTTCGGGAAATCGTCCGTGACATCGTCCGAGAAGAACTCCGCAAGATGCTCCCCACCGCGGATCGCCCATCCTCAATTTCGCTGGCCGAGGTCGTCCGAGAGGAGGTTCACCGAGCCTTCCAACCTGAAGTTCCGATCAACACGACGACGCCAGAGGAACCGACTTTAAGCTACGCCGCCATGACCCGACGTCCACCGCAAACCAACCGCGAGGCCACGGCGCCGCCCCGATGAGACCCTCCGATACCGCAGTATCCTCGACATCAGGAAGGACAAGCCCAGGACGTCCGCCCGGAGCGACCCTCGCCGAGGAAGACCGACGTGTGGAGAGCAGCCGATCGACGCCCGTTGTGCTACCACTATGGGGAGGCCGACCATATCTACCGCCGTTGTCCCTACCGGCAAATGGGGCTGCGTGGGTTCCACCCGAACGATCTACGCCCGAGGTATGGCGAACGCCCTCATGACATCGAGGAGTACCTCCGACGCTCGCCTTCCTCAGCGCCGTCTTTCCGCCGTGAGTCCCGCTCACCATCGCCACGACGTTCAGCGCCTCCAGCTCCCCGACTTCGCCGAGAGAGCCTCTCTCCCCTGCGACGCCGGGAAAACTAAGTGCGGCAACGCCTGGAGGTGGCGTTGCCGAAAACGACCGAAGCAAAGAGCCTCCAAGAACGCCGGAGCGCTCCCACTCGCAATGACGACCCTGTAACGGTGCCCAACAACCTAAACGTTGCTATCGACGGCCACGACGCATCGGCGCTCGTGGACACCGGAGCAGACTACTAAGTCTTGAGTGGGAGGCTCTATCGCCGCCTGCGGAAAGTGACAACGCCGTGGGAAGGCCCTCAAATACGAACCGCCGGTGGACACCTCATTACACCAGTCGGCCGATGCACTGCTCGCGTCGAGATTCACGGCGAGACGTGCCCTGGGAAGTTCGTCGTCCTGCAAGACTGTGCAAGGGTACGTTATCCTCGGAATGGACTTCCTCTGCGAGTATGCCGCCGTCATCGACCTCGGAGCGAACCGGTTGACGCTACGAAAACCTGTTTCACCACCGGAGGAGCCGCAAAGCGACGTCATCTGCGGTCCGAGTCCTCGCAAGCCACGTGAACCTACCACCGCGGTCGAGTGTTTTCGTACCCGTCGGGATCACCGAAACTTTCTGCGGCGAAGTTCTGCTCGAAGGAAGCCTCCAGTTGCTTCTTGGGAGAGGAATAGGCGTCGCTTGAGGAGTAGCTGAACTTCAGGATGGCCGCACTGTGGTCCTCGTGACGAACTTCCGAAATGAAACGCAACACCTCACAAAAGGTGCAGCCGTGGGCCACGTCGAGGAACTTCGAAACTCCGCCGAAATCACCGCAATCGCTGACGAATCATCGCCACCTCAGCAAGACAGTACGCTCCGCCAGCGCAGCTCGACATCGACCCGAAGCTTCCGGGCCCGAAACGACGACAGCTGATTGACCTCCTCGCCGAATACCGCGACTGCTTCGCGACGTCGTCGAAGGTGCGCCAAACCGCCGTTGCGAAGCATCGCATCGTTATCGAGGACGACGCGCGCCCTGTGCATCGATCGCCGTACAGAGTCTCCGTAAAAGAAAGAGAGGTCATCCAGGAGCAAGTTCAAGAGATGCTGAACGACGACATAATCCAACCTTCAAGCAGTCCGTGGGCCTCTCCAGTCGTACTGGTTAAGAAGAAGGAAGGAACGCTTAGGTTCTGCGTCGACTACCGGCAGCTGAATGCTGTGACGAAGAAAGACGTCTATCCACTACCCCGCATCGACGACACGCTAAGACCGGCTGCGCCATTCTCGATATTTTTCATCAATGGACCTGAAGAGCGGCTACTGGCAGATCGAAGTCGACGAACGGGACCGAGAGAAGACAGCTTTCGTCACGCCAGATGGACTGTACGAGTTCAAGGTGATGCCCTTTGGACTATGCACGGCACCAGCAACTTTCCAGCGTGTTATGGACACCGTACTGGCTGGGCTGAAATGGCAGAGCTGTCTCGTCTACCTTGACGACGTCGTGGTGTTTTCACGCGACTTCGACGAGCACTTGCGACGACTCCGAGCTGTTCTCCAAGCAATACAGACCGCCGGCCTCACCCTCAAGCCATCGAAGTGTCGGTTCGCCTATGACGAACTGAAGTTCCTAGGCCATGTTGTTAGCAACGATGGTGTTCGCCCAGACCCAGAGAAGACTCGCGCCGTCGCGGCATTCCCAGCGCCGACAGACAAGAAGGCCGTACGAAGATTCCTTGGAGTATGTGCGTACTATCGGCGCTTCATTCGCGATTTCGCAAGGATTTCCGCACCGCTCACAAACCTCACAAAGGACGCGCAGAAGGTCGAATGGGCCGAGGAGCAACAGCTGGCATTCGACGAGCTGAAGCGACAACTCCAGACCCCTCCAGTTCTTGGACACTTCGATCAAGATGCGGAAACCGAAATTCATACGGACGCAAGTAACGCCGGACTTGGCGCGGTACTGGTTCAAGTGCAAGAAGGCACCGAGCGAGTCATCGCCTACGCCAGTCGGACACTGTCCAAAGCGGAGATAAATTACTCCACGACTGAAAAGGAATGTCTTGCGGTCGTCTGGGCCATCACGAAGTTTCGCCCGTACCTGTACGGGAGCCCGTTCCGTGTTGTCACGGACCACCACTCACTCTGTTGGCTTGCGAACCTAAAGGACCCTTCAGGACGCCTCGCTCGATGGAGCCTCCGACTGCAGGAGTTCGACATGACTGTGGTCTACAAGTCAGGCCGCAAGCACAGCTGACGCCGACTGCCTGTCCAGAGCCCCTGTCGAGACATCTCCCGGTAGCAACGACGACGATGACGACGAGGACTTCCTTGGCGCAGTGAGCACCGACGACATGGCACGACGTCAAAGAGACGATCCTGAGTTGCGCGTGCTAATCGAGCACCTCGAAGGACGAGGGGGTACTATCCCCCGTGTCTTCTCGAGAGCCCTGCCGACCTTCGTCCTCCGACAACGTGTACTTTACAAGGAGAACTTCGGAGACAGCAGCTCGCCGTTGCTGCTGGTAATCCCGGCCGACCTTCGAGAGGAGATTTTTCAAGCCTGCCACGACGACCCGACGTCCGGACACCTTGGTTACAACCGTGCTCTTGCCCGCATTCGTGAAAGATATTACTGGCCCAAGCTGCCAAAGACCGTCCACCTCTACATACGATCGTGCCACGAGTGCCAGCGACGCAAGAAACCGGCGACGAAGCCGGCAGGTCTCCTGCAGCCGATTGCTCCCCCGACTGCGCCGTTCCAGCAGATCGGAATGGATCTACTTGGTCCTTTCCCACCATCGACGCAAGGAAACAGATGGATAATCGTCGGCACAGATTATCTCACGCGGTACGCCGCAACGAAAGCCATTCCTTCAGGGACTGCTGTGCAAGTCGCCAAGTTTTTCATCGAGTCCATCGTCCTCCGGCACGGCGCTCCTGAAGTTCTGATTTCAGACCGTAGATCATCGTTCATGGCCCAGTTGACGCAAGAAATCCTTCGTCGTCAGCCATTCCAGTCATCGGCGCACCACGCCATACCACCCGCAGACCAACGGGCTGACAGAAAGACTCAAGAGAACCATCGCCGACATGATCTCCATGTACGTCGACGTCGAGCACAAGACATGGGACGAGGTGTTGCCTTACGTTGCATTTGCCTACAAGACAGCGGTGCAAGAGACCACAGGAGTAACCCCGTTCCAGCTGGTGCATGCTTGGAAAGTAACGACCAGGCTTGACGCGATGCTACCCCATGAACCAGCCGACGATTGGAGCCCCGACGCCCAGGTGGTCGCTCAACGAGCCGAAGAAGTTCGCCAGCTCGCCCGACTTCGAATTCAAGATCAACAACGTGCCGACGCTACCCGGTACAACCTTTGTCGTCGGGACCTCCACTTCCAGCCCGGAGACAGGGTATGTGTCTGGACACCGATTCGCCGCCGTGGTCTCAGCGAGAAACTCCTAAAACGGTACTTCGGGCCCTACAAGGTACTCCGTCGGCTTGGAGATCTGAACTACGAGGTGATGCCCGACGGAACAAGAACATCATCACGCCGCCCACCACGACCTGAAGTCGTCCACGTCGTGCGCCTGAAGCCGTACTACGATCGATAGGACATGTGGACCTTATGTGTTCCAAATGACTCTTCAGTTTACCGCCCTTTCTATTTGCTTTGTTTTGTTTTGTGTTGCATCGGGGTGATGCACTTTTTAAAGGGGGGAGTAATGCCGCGAGCGCAGCTAACCAAGCAGGCAGCACGCTCGTGGCCTAACGGTTATCGCGCGTGCCTTCCACGCAGAAAGCCAGGGCTCGATTCCTGGCCGCGGAGACGCGTTTTTGTTGACTCTGACGTAATGTTCTGGTAAATTCGAGAACCGTGTAGCTTGTTCGAGGTCAGAATGTTCTACACGAAGAACCTTCTACGCCGATTCTTCCAGAACCCCACGCGTGTACATAAGGGGCTCCGCGTGGCGAGCCGCGGTCAGTTTCGCCCCAGCGTTCGACTCCTGCTGCTACGCCGACTTCGACGCCCGCGACGCTCTGCTGTTATCTTTTGTTTCCTTTTTATTTTTTGGGCACAAGTTCGCCCCATTAAACGTTTATTTTTCCTCAGTTATTCTTCGCTTCATCACTTGTCATTCGTGACAATATGTAGTTTTCTTTTCGTATTCGATATTCTCATCGTGTAACAAAATAAGACATATGTTGTTTAAGCCTATTGGAGAAAACGAAATACTCCAAAATCAAAGGAACGCTTCGCCTAGGGTTTTCATTCCATGATAAATATGATGTTGCCAAATATTTTATGACATACGGTAAAAAGCTTCATGTGTAATGGAGAATTACTTGCAATAATAAAGTAACTCTACAGTTCTTCTTCGAAACAACAAGGTAATAAAAATATTCACTGGCATAATCTTTAAAATCTGATCAATGGCTTAAAAGTAAAAAAAAAGTTGATAGTATTTCTTTTCTGTTTTCAAAAAGTATGGTTGTGAAAAATATGATACTGCAGGTATCCGGGCCAAAGAGGTATTTTTAATCGTAGTGGGGACATTGAGGCAGTTCTTCTAGAGGTAGATCTATTTAATAAAACTTGCAGTATCGGGTCATGTAATTAAAGCCGGCAATCTCGTTATCGTGGGCTTGTAATGTTTACATGAATCGCGGGAATTCAAACACCAGACACTGGGCACAAAAAACATTTCATTTTCCGTTTATTACGAAGGGAAGTTCTGGAACTGTTTGAAAGTGTTGCGACACGACAGTCAAGATTCCGAAATGCTTGCACAACACTGCATTTCTATGAGTTTCTCTTAGGCAACTTTTTAGGCGAGCCCTTATAAACAGCTAGGTCAGAGTTAAGAAAATATAAAGTTGTTAACGTTTACTACGGAGAAAAAAGGAAACAGAATTAAAGACATTTTTAAATAGCAAACATTTGGCCTTGTCGAGCAGTTCGAAACCGGCAAAAATTAGTAAAGAAGCTTGACTTTTCTTTTCGTCAACGACAAAACTACTAGAATGTTTTCTCGTCTTTAGATGAATTGTAGAGTTCTATGAGCCCAACCATGTCATGTTCAAAGAATTATTTTTTTTACAGTGAACAACTGGAACCCGTGGTCATTGTTTATTTGAATTAGACGCATTAGGTTATTGTCTTTCAACTACCAGTCCCCGGGTTTTAACACAGAGTTTGGTATACGGCTGACGCTTAACAATACCCGGTTAGGTGGCAGCAACGGAAGCTGACCGCCCAACTGCCAGCAGGACGTCGACGCAGCGCTCGTCTCCTCACAGACTGGACACTAGTATCAGCCGAGTCTGTTCCTCGAGCGCCTACGTCTTACTTCCGGCGGGGGTAAAACACCACATGTATCAGACATACAGCGGCGCCCTCATCAGTGAAGCCAACGCGCTTCGGGCTCCCCAGAGAAAGTGCGCAAGAGATAACGACAGGAAAGCATAATAAAAAAAGCACACTCTTTTCTGGAACGGGATCAGGTAGTTTCTACACGCTGAACTACTTTTTACACCCATTTTCGCGTAAAAAGGGTCAATTATTTTAACTTATGCCATTATTACGCCCTTTTCTCACAATCTTTGTGCACTGAATGAGTGCACAAAAATGTGTATGTGAGGATTTACACCTCACATACACCCTCCACTAACCGGGCAGGTAGCGACGGTACATTAAATCTTGTTAAAAGGGTGTTCGTTCTTCTATTTACACCCTTCAATCACGCAATGTGAAGAGGGTGTGACCGTAAAGCCGTCGAACACACGCCAGACTACATAGTTGTCCGTGTTTATCGCGTTAACCAGACATTGTTGTGACCGCCAGTCGTGTATGAATAGCAAGGTGCCGTTAGGGCTGTTTCTCATTAATTGCTCGTCGTTGCCGGTGTTAAGATGCATGGGTATTAATCAGTCCTTCTGCAAGCCACAAAAGCTGCGCAGCAGCGATTTGGCTTGCGCATGCATCAAAGGCGCATGCGTCAAGCCACTCGACATCGAGGCCAGCATCGCTCACGGCCGCTTTCTCTCCACGTGGCCACTGTCACGTGGCTGCTGTCCTATCAGTAGCAAATTACATTCCTCCATCTTAAAAATGACTATCGGTGGTGAAACTAAAAGTGCCAGGAGTGAAAAAACTTTAACAAAAACACATACATAAAGAAATAAAATTGATAATTCAAACGCATTCTGCAACATTAGTGGCTCTTTTCGACATGCTGAAACTGTGAATCTCTTTATTGTACCAGTGCGAAGGCAAAGCGTTAGCAAAACATGCCGCACCGCCGCACCAGTACGCTGGCAGGTTGACGCAAGACGCCACCCATTATGTGGCACACGCGTGCTTGCTCCATCAGCTTCGTCCCTCTGACTGTCTCTGGACGCTCGGGTCATACTCGGGAACGGCTTTCGTCACCGCTATTTATCTCAAGCGATTCGCTGGTTAATTGGCGTTGGGCTGTTGAGTGTCTTGGTGCGAATTGACGTGCTTCTGGCTTTGATCGAATGCTTATGATTACAGTTTGAGCAAGAGACACGTGTGGATTCGCCGAGAAGACGAGGTCTTACTCGGCGAACCACCGACCAGGAAGGCTTTTTCCGCATGGCTGCGAAGACTCCCTCGAGCATCGCTAGAGGCGAAAACTTGTTGAAGTCACATCCAGCAACGCATCGTCCGTTCTGTCCCAGTTTGCCCGGTGGTAGCAGACGGTGTCCGCACGTAGAAAAGCTTGGCCAAACAATTTGCGTCCTTGTTTACTGATACTGCAGTGTGCGGTTGCCTTTTAGAAATCAACGGTCGACTGCGACGGACGCCGCTGTACGGGTGAGCGGTGGGTTGTTGTCGAGCTTTCGAGGTGAATAATAATGAAATTCGGCGGAATTGCCGCACGCTCACGGAGTATAATTTCGGCGTCCGCCAGCTCCGCCTCGGACGGCCTCGGTGGAGCTTGTGGGTGCTCGGCCCCTCATTCCACATAGCGGGCAAGAAGAGGAGCAGCGCGTGCGAACATTTTCCTCGTCAGTGCCTTCGGTGTGTGACGCATGGTTATGCACACCATCGCGTAAAAGAAAAGGGTCGTCTAGTTGAGCACCCGTGGTGGACGTCGGAAGTCGAATGTCACAAGCTGTACACGAACGGCTCCGTCAACCCCGGACCCCCGCTCCGTTCTATCCCGCCCGGCCGGCGGTCCACTCAGCGCCTCGACTTCCAGCGTCCTCTCCTTCATGTGCGGAAGAATAGGGCTGACGTCCAGTTCGTGTCTCGCGATCATCGTTAATGACATTTGCATCACCTACCGCTGTTTATCCCAAGTTCTGTCGAGTATGGTTCAATAGTTCCAAAGGTTTGTCTTTTGATAGTGCTGTGTGACACCTAGATTCCGGGGTTCGCTGTCTTCATCGTAAGCACGCGCCAAATTTTATTTGCGTGTCACGTTCATTCGCGCGACGCGTGATCAGACTTGTCCGGTGTGCCGATTCCGTCTTAAGGTAGCTTCTTGAGAGCTACATTTTAATGCGATATCTATATGAAGCTACTCATCTAAGGTTTCTGGGTATCTGGCCTTTAATGGGCCCAACTAAATTTGGCGGAAAAGTCACGTCGCGTGAATTATCTACCAATTCAGGTTCCTTGATAATTTAGCGGAAAACATTGACGTCACGCTAGAACTATTCATGCAAAATTCCTCATACCTAGCACCAATTCAGTTTACCCGCTAAATTTAGCAGAAAAATGGACGTCACGTGACCTATGCCCCAAATCAGGATCCGTGCTTATTTTAGCGGAAAAAAATTACGTCCCGACCTATACACCAATTCAGTTTCCCCGCTAAAATTAGCGGAAAAATCGACGTCACGACCTATGCACCAATTTAGTTTCCCCGTTTAATTTGGCAGGAAGAATCAATGTCTCACATGTGCACCAATTTCAGATCCCCTCTAAATTCCGCGGAAAAATTGACGTCACGTGACCTATGCACCCATTCCGTTTTTTGGCTAAATATAGTGAAAACTTATATTAGAACCTCTGCACCAATTTTGCTTCGCCGCTAAGTTTAGCGGAAAATTTTACGTCACGATCTATGCACGAATTTAGTTCCCGCGTTGTTGTTTTTAGCGGGAAAATAGATGTCACGATGCCTTAGCGTTTATTCATTTTCCCCGTTAAATTTAGACGAAAAATTGACGTCACCTGACATGTGCTCCAATTCAGTTTCCCTGTTATATTTGACGGAAACATTGATGTCATGTGGCCTGACGACATTAGATCTAAAACCAAATTAATGTTCCAAGCTAGATTCGCGGGAAACCTGAATTTCGCGGGCCTCGTAACTAATGAAGAGGGTAAGCATGCGAATGTTATCGCAATTACTATACATCTAACAACAGTGCTTTGCGCAGCAATTTTTTTTTCTTGCATTTTATCTTGGGAGCAGTTGTTTTCTCGTGGATTGAGCGATACCTTTTGGATGCAATCTTTAATTACCTGCATTTTTTTATCTATTGCGTTGAATTTTGGCTGACACTTTTTTGCAAAATTGCGAAACGCTGTTGCATTTTTTAAGGAGCATGTACTTAAAAATGTTACAGGAATAAATTAATAACGTGGCGAAAGTACACTTGGAGTTATTTTCAGTTGGTTTCTGGAGGTTAGCCGCGGGTAATTGGAGGGAGAAATTTCGAATTGACTACTATAAAAGGGCTGTGACAATTTTCAAACTTCAGGTCGATAGGTGTAGGATTTACTCCCTGCCACCTCGGGAATATAGAACAGAAAACCGTTTTTGTATGCGTGCTCTAGTTTATTTTTGCAAAATAAAATAAGATTAGATTATGTGTCCCCTGGAGCCCACCCCCGGACATTCTGGACTAGTACACCCTCTTCCGGGTAATGTGGTTGTCACGTGGTTGTGATGTCAATTGGAAGGCAGGGTCCCGGTTTCGCGGATAGTTTTGCCTTTTTCGCTACAGCGAAAAGAACGCTATTCCCTTCTTTTCTTTTCATCCTCCAGTGACCAAGATGGCGCATTGGAGGGATGGGTTGAACGAGATTTAGAGTCAGTTGCTTGTTTATAGCGAGCCCACTGAACTCGTTCCCTACTGGGCGACCCCGACGAAACGGGAGCGCGGCGTCGATGAGCGCGACGACTCCCTGAGAGGCAAACGAAGCGGGAGAGTCGTCAGACAGGCATCTTTCATGGTCTGCCTGGCATAGCGAACCACACTCCTTATGGGACGGTAGTCGCGATTGCCGTCCGAGTGATCTGAGCAGACGCGGAGCTCTATACCTGTCCGATGCCATTTTTCCGATCCTTCGACACCACTCAGCCCAGAGAAAGGTATCACAGGGTAAGTTGGGATACCCGCTGATTCTTCTCCGCTGCCGGAGCTGAAGACTGCCCGGAGAACGCTTCAAACCCAACGCATCTCCGCACCCGGTAGGCAATAGCGACGTTCGCAGAGGTCAAAGGCCGTCAAACTAAAGACTCGAAAACGAAACCAATGGAAGTTGAGACGTCTCCTTTCCTTTAATGCATAAAAACGAAATAATAAAAACAAGAAATACGTACAAAGAAGACCACATTCTTTAAATAGCAACGTCGTTGCTATTAGAAAGACTATGTTCGACCGTGTACGTCCTTTATGTTTTGATTATTACGTCTTAACTATTCATTATAAAAACGTGCTCTCATTACCTTGTACTTTGTTAGTTACACACGCCGTGGGAGCAGCCACAGAGCAGATATGGTTATCTTGACCTCCAATAGATGGCGACACTAAAACTTCGGATAGCAAAATTTTGTTGATGATACCAGGCTTTCGATACATTTGTTTATGTCGGCACGAAACAGTGTTCTGATAATATGTCTTATGTTTAGCAAGTACTTGCACTATTTGTCAATACTTTATACGATACCTATTTAACGTCAGGCCATCGACACGCCAACGTGACGCTGGTCGGCACCCGTGGTTCTGATGGTCACCGCCCTGCGGGTCAGGAGGGCAAAAAGAAAGTTCTTAAACTTCCAAATACTAATTGGAATCGTAATATCTCCGAGGAAGGTGGGGTGTTTTATGTGACTTAGGTAAGGCACATAGGTTAAACATTAGAGGATGTGAATACTTTCAACGTTAATATCGTTGTCCAGCCCTTTTAGTATTAGTATAAGAAGATGAAGTTTAACAAATTCGAATTACAAAACAAGAGTTGTAAGTCAGCACCACGTGAGTGTCCCTTTTTGTGCTTTCGCCCTAAGTGTTTCTACATATCGTGTTCGCTGTTACCTACAGAAGCGTCCTAAATGAAACAATACAATTAAGTGCAGCAGGTATGTTTTTTTTTTCAATCCTTTCTATGCCCACCTTTTTGACGGGGTCCCAGGAATCGATGCACCCTATTTTATAGACCCTTTCTTCAAAGGAGCCGCCATCTTAAATTGTCGTCACTTCCAGTATGGGCGAAAACATTGTTTTGCCGTCGCCACGCCAGTAGAATACACTTAGGATATAAGCGCAACCGTCACACATTACCGTTTTGCCTCCCACTTATTTCTTTACTAGTTACAGTTTGAAACGTTTTTGTGTTTTTTCGACGCCCATACCAGATATGCCTATTAGGTGGCTGGGAGAGAGTACACAGAAAATGTCTATAGGTGTTGTTATTACGTTTTTTTTTTACTACGTATCCTCACAGCTGTGCCCCTCGTGGAAGGGTGTACTACAGTCATTGCAACTGTGTACTGTGAAGCAGCATCCTTTTTACGCGTTTCAGGAATGGATTTTTTTTCCAAGGGTGCGAGCAATTACTTCTTTTCCCTAGGCCGTTTCGTACAACAATAAGGGTGTAAAAATATTTAGCGTGTAGTTATTTGGTTCTCCTTTGGTGCGATCTGGTGTCAGGGCTACTCGGCGCTGCCGTGTTCAAATTCATTTGTTTTTCGCACGCACCGTATAGTGCGCACCACATTTCAACGGGCACTGAGAAAGTCGCAATTACACTCAACCGTAGAAGGTGACACCAACAATTAGGACCTTCCGGAGCGCTCGCGCGCTTACCTTGCACGACAAAGGGCCGTTTTCCGCCATCCAGTCTCCAAATGTGCACGCCGCTTCTCCAGACTAACATATCATAATTTGTGTTGCCACTGCCTCAGCCACGCTAGCACGGCAAAGGGGCGATATTTTCTAGGGACCACGTGTCAAGTCACTTAAGCCAAGGTATGACGCGACAAATTTCAGCCGTTTTAACATCACATCGTTCTACGAGGCGTATGGAAATACTATATTTGAAAAGTAAGTACTAGGTAAATGAAAAGTCTTTTCTGGAGTTAGACAATTCTCTTAAGTACTTCAGCTAAAAAATTTAAACAAATTCCAAATGAAATATGTAGACTGCAGGGCTCGGGCTTGTAAATCTTGTTCCCAGTGCTTCGCGTTTTTTTCCCATGTGTTTTCTGCAAAATAGCAAAACAAAAGATATACTAATTGGCCCAGCTTTCCAACTAATGAGTCTAACCTTATGGTTAATGTATACCACTTAATGTATACGACTTTTTTTATCGAAATAGTAGTGTTTTTTTTTAATATATTTTGTTCGTCATGTGCCGGGATAGCGGACCTAGCTATGCTTTCAATTGGAAGCTGTTTGTACAGTGGTCTCGGAACAATTATGTTATAATAAAGTTCGAAGTGGTACGTTCGACACGCCTTGCCTCTTTTCGGCATTCAGTGACTGCGCAAATAATTGTTCAAAGCACAATAACGGAGAAGCAACTGCAATCGAAGAAATTCGTTAAATTTTTCTAATTTTAATCTCTCTATAACTCAAACCATAATGTCATTTTGCCTCTAAAGGCTATTGTCACAATAAGCTTTTTACCCGATTTTATTGTCCGAACTATTTTATCGAATAGCTTAAAAAGTCTAATTCAGAAAATACTATATTGATGGTCCTAGTAGTGATAGATATAATAAATTTGTATTGGCACAATCGATCACCTAAGCCGCAACAGTGTTCTTTGATGTCAAGTATTAGTTAAAATATGCTAGGGTGGAAATATAATTTGAGGCAAGAGGAATTACTGAGCTTTGGTTTTGTTTCGTAACCTTACTGGTCGGAAGTGTCATTGCGTTGTCGTGGCACATCCGCAATCTCTATTTGCAAGCGACAAATTCAGAATATATTAAAGAGGCTCGCCGACGTCGGCAATTCCTGAACGCTTTATTTTTAGCTTTTACAATTTCTCTAGAGACGCATGTTCGAGACGACTGGCAACGCAATTAAACTCAACACACAAAGAAAAAAAAAGAAGAAAACCCGAGGCAGCGGAACTAATGATCATCGCGGAAGATGGATCTTTAATCCTTGTGCCATGCTAGCGTCTTCAGACTGACGGCTTTTTAACTCGAGCAAATAATTACCAAAGGTCGGGTAGCACTGTTTAATCTCTCTTCTTATAAAGGCAACAGATAAATCGCTCACAGGCGCACTATTTAAATATGATTTATTCATACGTGTGCATTTGAAAGTTTTAATTGTTCATTTATGAAACATGACGTTATAAGAAAATGTTTTACTCGGTATAAAAATACATGTTGACATTATTGCAAATTTTTATTTCGGCGCTGTGATAGTCTGCCAAAGTTGGTCAAATCATTTCCGTAAAATCGTTTAGTTAAAAGAATTACACCAGTGCAAACTATATGTTGTCATCTTTGTGTGGATTTCAGCTTAATGATTTGATAACATCGATCTAAAGTCGCCTCGCAAAAAAGCATGGCGTCTTTTATTTGGCATTTGCTGTCGGTATTCGATAAAAAGAAAATATTTCTTATTTTTTACTTGTTTGAGTGGGAGTTTATTTTGTATGTAACTCTAACGACGCCGAATGTGGAGTCTGAATGAACGGAAAATCACGGTTTTATAATATTCAAGTTTTCATTGTAGTTATGAATTTTACGTAGAGATCTATATATTACAGAGAAAGTGAAACTCCATTGAAGCGCCTGTGAAAAGATATATTACAGAATAGCGGCTAAATTGCGAAGTAAAAGGCTGTGTGAAACATTATTAAAAATTAATGCCATATCCCGCTCTTTTTTTGTTGTAGCTGATTCGTGTTTTTTTATATTATTTATTTGTGTGGGTGGTAATGATTGCAGGTAATTAGGCTACTACAACTCAAAGAGCACACCGTGACTAATATATATGACAACTAACGATTATTTCCAACCTGGTTCACATCACATCACAGTAGCAGCCGATATATTACAAAGTAATATTATGAGGATGTATTAGAAGCAGAATCATGAATCACATATTTTGTAACCAGCAGTTAGGATATGTTCAATCAATGAACATTTACATAGAGCGCTTGGAACAAAGAACTTGTAAGAAACTTTGAAAAACCATGAGCAACAAAAAGTTAAAACATAGAAATATCATTACTTGAAGGTACTGTTCTAGGATGGGTTTATTTAAGCATCTACAATCTGCTTTTCCAGAGAAATTCAAAGATCCGCTTATCTTTCCGGTAAGGCTGCAGAAATATCGATAGACAGTCTATGTAAAGTTTCCTAATTTAGAACATTCATTATCCCAATAGGCGTATATACTATTCTTTATTTCTTTAAATTTTGTTTTCAATGACTACGTGTCATAGGACTGACTGGTATTAGTTCTTGAAGCAATGTATGCGTTTTATAAAACATTTTGTTTCATTTTTTGTATTCATTGGTAATCACTATGTATATATTCTTCCTTTTACATACTTGGAAAAAGCCTTCAAAGAAGATTATGGTAAAAAAAATAAAAAAAATTATGTCGCACAATTTCTCATTGACAACAATTTCCAAAACTGCAATAGGAATGGCTCTAAAGTTCAACCAAGAATTTAACAAATGCGATTAGTCCATTTTAGCGTTTGTACTTCACAAATTGTCTTTTCCAGAAAATTCACTGTAAGAAGGTGCACGTTGCTGCTCGCAAGAAAACAGCCGTGACACGCCTCCGATACACGCCTCCCCATTTCACGAACTGGCGAGGTTTTAGGTGATAGAAGATGCTTTATTTTGCTCGTAAATGGATGGGTCGAGCCCTCAATTCAGCGACCCAATGTTTAGCTGAGTTGCCAGAACGTGCGAGCTTACCACAAGTCAGAGCCGATTATAAGCACTACGCCCGGCGGATGCTTAATCAGCGCTAGACAGAAACACTGGAATAGGGCAATTAGAAATAACAATTCCCAGAGATATAACCCCGTAGAATAGCCCACCCTAAAAAGAGTACACAAATACAAAAAAATGAGGGCTTACCTGTCGCAACTAGCGTGGGGTCTCGTAGCACCGGAGGAGCTCGCAGAGGTAGCAGAGTCTATGATGCTAAGGAACCAACTTAAACACAATGGATGGATGGATGGATAAATACGGCTGAGCCCTTTGGATCGGGCGGTAGCTTACGCCACCTAGCCAATTTGTCTTACCATTTAAGCTTAGAATATTTAAATGTGAAAACTATATACACTCCGCACTGAAAAGAAAGTGAGGCTATAAAACCCCTTGCCATCAGTTAATAAGAAAATACCTAGTTTTCTCGTGCTTTCTGCCACCATTCACTTAATCTTTGCTTGGTAATCTCTACTGTCTTGTAATCCACTTTTCCTTCGCTATCTCTAAAACCCAATGACTTTATTAAATCTATGTTGTCTTCGGTAGGCATAGGATGAAGCCCTTTACAGTAGAGTATCAAGTGCTCAGCCGTCTCGTCCACATCTCAACAAGCAGCGCACACTGTATCCATTTCCTGGTACTTCGCTCTGTATTTTCTGGTTCGCAAAACACCTGTCCTTGCCTCCAAACAACAATGAGCTTCCCCTAGAATTATCATAAATGCTTTCTTTGGCAATTAGTGTCATGTTACACAAGAGTGTTCATGCTGTTTTCCCACCGTTGGTGACCTTGTACCCACTAGCTCAATTCAAACCGGTACCACAGCTATGGTTGGTTGCAGGCTGAGCAAATCAGGTCCAGATCCTTCCAAAGAGGACATTCTTTTCACTTTACTCAAGGAGAGCGGAAAGCAGGAAAGCATTTAATGCGGGAAGACAGTTTTATGAGAAAGCCTTATTACATTCCATTCGCCTAGAACATGCCATATAAAAGTGGTTCTGGCTGTAAACCCCCGCCTTTGAATCAAAATTTTCGTGGGTTAATATGGAGTAACTTGAATAAAAGAATAATGTACAATCTGGTACAATATAGGTTGGTGGTGCTTCTCAATTCATTGAAATTTAAAGCGTGGAAGTAAGATAACGAAGCACACATAACCTTCTGTTCTCGGTGTCTATTCAGCGAGGCTGTGCTCAAAGACACGTCTTTGGCACATCGGGAAGTTAGATGGATAACGCTAATCAAAGTTAAACGCAGAAATCGCGAAGGAAACCCGTGAGAACGAAGTCCCCAAGCATGGGCAGTCATAGGTTGAAGCTGTGGTGCCGAGGGCAGCGAAGGGGGGGGGGGGGGGTGGCATGTCGTCGCACCCGGATGGTAAACATACACACAAGGTGCGCAAAGAGCAGACGATCTTACAAGCCGTATTCCAAAAATGGTAGATGTACCACGCGGGTCTCGACAAGTGAGAGGAATTGCCATTCATATGAAGTACGTATTTGTCCCTGCCATTAGCGCAATAACGTGTGATAAAAAATATTTAGACGCCCTTTGCATGCTTTAATTGTTTGTAGTAATGTATGCACATGAAAAGAAGCGCTTCTCAAATGGATATGTACAACGCATATTTATTTGCATTTAGTTCTCACAAGTGTGCATCCATAGCATGCAAGTAAAGACATTTTGCATAGATTATGCTTAGTTTAACATTTTACCCTTAATAGTAGCTGACGTTCATGTAAGACAAATTTTCATCCAACCAAAATTTTATATTGTGCTCTCCTGTAGCATCTATTTAAGTAAAAGTGGCTAATAAAAAAACATATTGTTGTTTTTGTCTTTGAAAGTGCTTGCCCTACACCAACTGTAGTTTGTCTTCGCCTGGGTTCCTGTGGATACCCAGTCTTCCAACCGCATGCAAGCAGTTGTGTCGGCGGCCTGTATCCCGAAATAAGCTGTGATCCGAAAAGGGTTGACAAGCTCGTTCAGGTGAGACTGTGTAGCCTTAACAAGAGCAAAGATGCTCTCTCATGTGGCATTTAAATATAGAAACCGGCTGCCGTCTACTTTCCCTAGTTGTCGGCGGAGTATCGATAGTGCAACTTTTTATTGAGTTGAGCTTGATAAGTTCCTACAGACTTGTACGGACGCCTTGCCATCCAAATATCATCAACCCTTGTGCCACAGTCACCGGAAAGAACAGAAACGTCTCATGCATTTCTCCTCTGTTTTCACTCGTAGCTACAGCCAATGTCTCCCAAACTGCCTTTCGTTAAGTTCCCTCAACATCCGGATTATCAAGTGCAACGAGAATGCAGAAACTTTACCCAAAAATTATTCATGCGTTGTTGGAGCGCTACTACGATGTACGTCACACAACTGATCCTATCGTATCGATGCCGACGTCCGGTAAGATGCGGTGCCAAACGTTCACAGCGAGTCCTATCTGTTCACCGACTGCCTAGACAAGCGTTGCACACCGCGATTTCATACTAATCAGCTCTTAGAGCACGATCGTCGCGGACAAACGCGACTCGCACCGCCGCGCTTGGCCCTCCTCTGGCTGCAGCCATCTTCATGTCATGTGATCACTAATGTGGCGTACAGGCAAAGATGGCAGCGGTGACCGAGGGTGATGGTGCAAATTAATTGGACGCGGAGCGATATTAAGATGATCGGGAGTTGCCCTACCCTGCGTGTTTAACCTCTAGGTGACTAGACTACACTTTGTTTCACTTGAAGTCCTGACGCAGCCTACGCTACGAGCTGATATGGCCAATTATTCAGCGTCAAGAGCGCGCAATCTTGGTGTTTGTCGTGTTTATGTAGTGTTGTGCCATCGCTGAACCAATCATAAACAGAAGAGGCCTAGTGACTTGCGCTTTTAACGCTTCATGATTGGTCCCATTACCTCGCAGCGTCTACTGCGTCTGGACTAAAGCTAATGAAATGTATAATGCATTATTTGAAGGCTTTTTTGAAAAGTTATCAACATGCAATGT
The DNA here is from genome assembly GCA_037355805.1 of Ixodes ricinus. Classification (NCBI taxonomy): domain Eukaryota; kingdom Metazoa; phylum Arthropoda; class Arachnida; order Ixodida; family Ixodidae; genus Ixodes; species Ixodes ricinus. The sequence goes on from JAZHYW010009052.1 coordinate 28,521, forward strand.
TTAGCTGCCTGTACTTTCGTATGAGAGTTCCGCACATCGAGTGCGAAATCTCCCTGTAGATTTTTGTGTAACAAGCATGATTTAATTTGTTAATATTGTTTCAGTCTAGGTACGGTTTGGGTAGAAAGGAGCTTACAGCGCACCAAAAGAAAAACACTCAAAGACACAGGCACACTAAAAATAACACAGTCGCTCAACGCTGACTCGCATCTCTTGGTTTGTATTGGTTATATTTTACTTACAATGAGCAACTCCTTTGCGATGCATTGAGAACAAGATGACAATCTAACAATTCAGAATTTATAAATCTTAAAATTATCTTACAAATTAATAAAACTTAAAAAATGAAAACACAAATGAAGGTTGGAAAAAATTAATATTAATAAATGAAAAATGAAATCTACAAAAGTATTCTCACTGTTGCTGCCTGAGATACCCTTTGGACCAATATTCTAGTTTCCATTTTGAAAGAGGTATAGATGGGCTGCTAGCACACCTGTCATTTCGTCTTTCAATGCTTGCTGCTTCTATAATTTCCCTGGTGAGTTTAGTATGCCTGTGAGTGTGAGTGTTTTTTCTTTTGGTGCACTGCAACGTTAAATAATGTAAACCACCAGCTCGCCCAGTCAGCAGTCCTAATAGAAATAAGCGTTACTTCCCAGTAAATTGAATCGTGAAGAACCAGGTCAAGTATTATTAACTCGTTGTCCCACTTATTTGTAGAAACAGTAAGGTCACAAATGTGGCTATGGGTGGGGTCTATTTTGATATAACATACCACCAGAATGTATATGCTGCCAATTTACAAACAAATTGCCTCAAACATGCACTGAAGTGCCATGTAACGAATGCAACAAATGCAGTGCTTTCCACAAGTAGCATACTTATTTTCTTGAAGTCATAGTTTTTGAGAAAATTACTATTTCGAAACACTTTTGAATTATAATTTGAGATGACTATTCTAACCTAAAAAAGCTAAACTAACCTAGATATATATTCCGACGCTATATGCACCAAGTCAGCCATGGCACGGCACTTCTTGGGCTTGAGAAGTGATCTGTCTTGAAGTTAACACACGAACAAGGCCACCAAGCAAATATCAGGTTTGTGAAGCTCCCACAGAGATATCTAACCCAGCCCGTGAATGTATAGGTGTTGCATAAATCGCGACGCTATTGCTTTGTTGAATAAACGCCAGCACAAAACAGAATAAATTAGGAGCTCGCCTAACTGAATTGAAAGCATTCCTTTGTCCACGTCCCAGGCAGCCGGGTTAATTACGACTCTCCGAAGCTCCCAGCGCAACGCGACTGCCAACAATGCTTCAAGAGAGTTCTGAACCATTAAAAGAATAGGCCGCCTTCTGTGTGCATGAATAGCGGAGGCACGTCATCCCTATTAGGTTTCAGTGGCTAGCGACCGAACGTGCTTAATTAGTGCATCCAGCTAACGAACTTTTGCATCAGTATAAATAAATGAATTCCGCGCCCTAGGTTGTTTTGTAGAGATTGCATAAGATCGCGAATGATTGCGCACCCAGAGTAGAAATATAAAAGTAAGCAACACCTATCCATGGAGGCAAGTAGATTCGGGAAGTATAAAACAACACACAAGAAACATGAACTTCCTTGAGCTGTTTCTTTTTTCTCTCTTTATATTTCGTTGACATTTAGACGGGGCGAAATATAAGGTGGTCGATATTTCACAGTTCGGCAAGATTTCTGAGCGGGGCGATTGTTCCTGATTTCCAGGTTTTTGGTACAAGGATAACCTAAGCCTATCCTTTGGGTTGTCCGATGGAGCATATTGTTAGCAATTGCAGGTGTTCTTGGCCATCTTATTTGTTTATTACCGATGCTTAGTTAGCGGATTGGAAAGACAAAACGCGCAATGTAAATGCTATTGAAGTAATTTGAATCACATTTTATTTCTCCTCGTGTGAACTTGATCACAATATTCCCAGATGATATGCGTAGTGAATTACATAACAAAATGGATCAGTCTGCAGGATTGCTATTGGTTATGTTTTGAAATGAATATCGGTGCAAACATATTTTGCTAGGTCACGTGTATGAAAGTAAGCATTTTGGTGGACATCAACCTGTTGAGAAATAATATCAATGTAGAGAAGTAAGGTTTTAGCCAGAAAAAATAAAGATCCCAAAGTTTCGAGTTCAGCTCGGCCCCTTGATCACCGGTCACTTTTTGTTCTTGTCGTCGTCTTTTATTTGGCAAGCGGGACGACGACATGTCTATAGTCATTGCGCAAATATTTGAATGTAGACTTTTTGACGGACATCCATCTGGTTAGGAATTATATAATCTAAAAAAGTAAGACTCTAACCTCATATAATAAAGATCCCTACGTTTACTTTCATGTATTTGCGCAATGACTATAGGCCTGTCGTCGTCCGGCTTGCCAAATGAAAGACAACGTAAGGGACAAAAAGAGTCGGTCGCGATCAAGTTGCCGAGCTGACCTCGTAACTTCGGATCTTCATTACTTGTGGTTAGAACCTTACTTGTTCGCATTTATGTCACGTATTTGCCACAGGTGGGGGGCACATATTATACTGTTTCTTGCCGACAAAGTGCGTAATTACGGCGACGTCGTGATCGACATTATTTATAAATCGAAGATTAAAAATCTCGGTAATGCTTTCAGGTTTTATTTATTTCTACTTCACGTGGATACCGCGCCGAACATCGGGATCGTTGCTATAAGTACTTGATTATCTTCTCTTTAAAGTTTGATATAGTTTAGGCAAAGCATTTCTAAATTATGTAAAACGTAAATAAAAAAGGTAAAGTTTTTTTATAAATTAAAAAGAACAACTTACAGGCTTGCAACGCTAAAATAAGCAAATACGCGCCTTTGTATGTATTGCAAAAGGCGTTATCCGCGCTGCCTGAAGAAAAAAAGAAAGTTTTCTTGAATAATATTGTAAAACCGGCGAGCACAAAATTTACTGTGCATGAATTACATGTGCTTTCGAGATTAGTTAGGTGTGATTAGCAAACACTTGGTGCTGTCGTGATGCATTGTTCAGTCGCGGACGAAATGGAAAAGCCGAGGCGAGCGCGTGGCTACGAAGATAGTCTCGTTAAGAAGTTGTAATGTTTTTGCTTAAAAATCTAAGGAATTACATTTGTTTAATTTAAAACTAGGTTTATTCGATTTCAATAAGCTAATGGTAACTTAAAGTGCTGTAGCTAGAAAATACTTATTTTTATCACTATTCTCGATATGTTCGTCTTATCACTGCTGGTGGTGATAAGGAGTAAAAATAATGTAAACTAAAAGTACACTTGGATTACAAAGCAGACTGGAACAAAGGGAGCTCGACTTAGTTATAAAAAATGTGTTTGCTCCTTCTTTCGCGTTCCGGTTTGCTTTTAGTAGGTCCTCACTCGCTTTCATATGTTTCTACAGCAGTTCTCGTTTTTTTGCAGTAAGACAGTACGTAACTGACCAAATAAGTGAAAGATAGAAAGGAGGCTCAAAGCTTGGCTTTGCTCAGAAGACCACTGCTTTTTGCTTGTTGTTAGCCTATGGTATATATTTCTTGCTTAATGATTATTTTCATTTCAAAAACAAAACAAATACCGACAATTGAATGAAGAATAGTCATAAATTAAATCAACATATATTCCTGAGTATTTTTGGCGTGAAAGTTTCGAACAATGATCAAAATAGTAAAACGGGTTCGATTGAAATCATCTTGATTTTTATTCTCACCTTGCCACAATTGATATCGAACGCAAGAAAGCTGAGTTATCATTTGTGTGGACGAACGGCATTTCAGCGGCTTTTCCATTTTGGCCCTTACTCCCCATTTGGTTTGCAAAAAAACTGCGGGGTCAACACCGATATTAGGAGTGCTCGGTAAAATAATATAAAAACCACTTATCATTCTTCATTGTGCAAGCATATTATCAAACGCACAAAACAAGTTGTTGAACCTGTGAACGCGGTGGATTTAGTCACGCTTGAGTTTGCCTTTTTGTCGCGGAACGTTTCTCTATATGGCGATATCAGCATCAACTCAGCGACAGCAGGTGAAGCTGAGAGTGACAAAATATTGTACCTCCGTTTAAGCCTCGATACTGGTTGAGTTTTCTCGTGATAAATGTCGGGACAGTCTTTGTAAGCCACATGCTCACCTTACGTTTATTTTTCACATCTTACGTGAGAGTGCACACACAACGCTCCTGCACACCATGGGTTTATAAAAAAAATACAACGGAAAATATAAGTGTGTTCAGGGCACGAGAATCGTGCGATTACGTAGAGAGCTACGCTTTGTCATTCGGTAGCAACTGCGCTCGACGACAGTCGCGTACTGCTGGCGGGTTGACGAAACCCCCAGTCAAAGTTTGCCCAGCTGCATGCTTACCCTCGTGCTCCACTTCTCCCAGTTGCGCCGGGCAAAGGCGCCTGGTTGCGAACCGCGCAGTCCTTAGTCGCATTCACACTGCGGCGACTTCGTAATTGGCGATAATTTTGAATAAGTTAGACAAATTGTCCAAGTATGCTTCGATACTTTTCGAATGCATGAATATTCGCTGGTATGAGCTCTTCATGTTTCATGTCGCTTTGACCTGCGTGTAACGGTTGTTCCGTACCCTCGACAACTAACACTTTTCGCATAAAATTCAGTTCATAAAAATGTCTTGCCTTAAAAGCCTTTCGAGTTCGACTTAGTTTAAACAAAAAAACAAAGAAATTGGCGCTAACCTTTATTTTTAAAGACCTGCAATGCATGAAAGGCATTATATTCCTTTGGAGTTTTACTTTTCCTGCTCCATTTAGCGGGGAAAATGCACTGATAAATAGTTCCCGTGACATCAGGTCACGTGATATCAATTTTCCCGCCACATTTAGCAGGGAAACTGATATTATATATAGGTTACGTGACATCAATTTTCCCGCCACATTTATCAGGGAAACTGAATTTGCGTGTAGGGCATGTGACGTGAATTTCCCTTAAATTTAGCGTGGAAATTTAACTGATCAGTAAGTCCCGTGAAGTCCGGTCACGTGACATCAAATTTCCCGCTAAATTTAGCGAGAAAACCAAACTTATGTATAGGTCAAGTGACATAATTTTTTCCTCTAGATTTAGAGGGAAATGCGGGGACGGACGAACGGACGGACGGACACAATTATGGGATCTCGGGATAGCGTTGAAAGGCATTGCATTTTTTAAACCATTCATTAACGTGTATACCATCTGATATACGCAGAGCCTAATGTCGGGGTCACACTACTTATACGTCATGCAAACGACAGTCTGCATGCATATCTGAACCCGAGTCAGAGCGAGATTCCTGCTTCCAATGCCGCATGGCAATAAGTTCAAGGAGGAAACTTGATAAGAGGCATTCGAACCACGGGTATTGCGGTGACTCCTGTTTGCAGGCTGTCTTTAGTATGATGTATGAGCAGCTGTTCTCCTGGTTAAAAAAATCGTCGTCTCTTTTTTGTAGAAAATCAGATCTTAATGTTTTATAGACGATTTCAAGCAGGGCATCTTGCCGCCGCCATTTCTCTGATCGTGCTTGAAAGTGTGTGCACTTACAAGAATGCCAAAGCTAAGTTCACGCCCACGCTGCACATGATTTCACGCATGGGACACCAGTGAGGCGCCATGCTCGCAGTTCTGTTCAGGGTGTTTTCCCAGGTGGCCATGGGTGTGTGCGCGACCACTGAGCGCGTGCTGACAGCCATCTTGCACAGTTTTTTTGCAACGTGCATTCCGAATTGTCAAGAATGGCTGTCGAACCAGCCTATTAATGTGAGCTTGTTCTGGGCATGCGCTCTAAATACCACCCTCAAATATGGTGTCCAGTGAATACCGCCCATAAACTATAGTTCTTCAGACAAATATATAAACAGTGATACCCAGTTCGTCTTAACGAGGGGGTCTTCAGAACCTATGAAGTCTAACTGAAAAGCTCTAGGTTGAGAAAGTGGTTATCATAAGCGTGTTCGGAAGAAAGTGAGAGTGCTAAATATATGTTAAAAGATATTAGAAGTTAAAGTATTGATTACACACAATTTATTTATCTATTTATTTTAGTACCCTCAGGTGCCACTAAGGCATTGCAGAGGTAAGCGGCATGATACATGACAAAAGTACATACAATTAATTATTTAATTTAATTGTGTCAGTACCCTCAGCGCCACTAGGGCATTACGGAGGGCAGGTGCGAGATGCAGTACAAAACTTAGTAAAATTAAAATAAAATACAAAAGATGTAAAACATGAGCCGTCAAGGTTAAAATCGACAAAGTTGATTGGATGTCGCAGTTTTCAACAAATCAGGTGGTGATATGGACAGTAAAGTTGCGGGAAGGTGGTTCCACTCGGAAGACATTCTAGTTATGAAGAAGTGTATGTAGACGTTGGTATGGTGCTGATGAAATCCTACTTTGCACTGATGGTCAAGGTGAGCAGAGATATGCCGGGGGGAAGATTAAACTTTTGTTTAGAGTAGGGTTAGAGTAATACATTTTGTGACAAAGACACAAACGAGAATCTTTGCGACGCAAAGACAGAAGACGCAGATACAAGTTAGCTCTCATAGACGAGACACTTGCGGTACGGTGATAATTACAAAAGATAAATCGCGCGCCGCGATTTTGGACGGCCTTAATGTTAGATACAAGTGTTGAGTTACCAGGATCCCAGGTTGCTGCAGCGTGTTTTAATTTGAAACGTAGCAGTATTTTAAATACAAGTCATTTTAATGACACGGGGCTAATGCAAAATTTTGCTTTAAGCTAGTAACTAAGCATAAAGTTGGCATTAGCAGTGATTTTTGATTAATGTGAACATTCCATGACATGTTATGGTAAATATGAACATCAAGATATTTGTAGGAAGTTAAGAGTTACAAGGAAGATGTACCGCGGTAGTATATCAGAGGTGAGAAGTTACTTCGAGTTACACGCATAGCTTTACATTTGGTTATGGTAAGAGTAATGCATTATGTGTTACACCGCTCAAAAACTGCATGTAAATCTGTTTGGAGTAGTGGAGCATCAGATTCGCTATTAATTTCGCTATAGATTACACAGTCGTCAGCAAACAAGCTAGTAGAAGATGAGTGCGTGAGTTGCAGTCACATATCAGGTTGAAATGTCATGAAACTAAGCAGGACGATAATTAAATAGCACATGAATAAAGGCAAATGCACTAGAAGTACAAAGCGAAGTAAAAATAATCATTCTGGTTCTTTGTGATTTCCCGCAAGTAATTTGAAGTGACAGCCAAGCTGCTAAACTCTCTGATGCACACATGGCTGAACATGCACAGATGGCACACAATCATTCTAAACCATAGTTCAAAATTGGCTTTTCCGCAGCATTCACGCCGCTTGTGCTGCAGTAGCAAGTAGGAGTCCGCCCTTTTTATGACGTGGTGCGTCCCGCTCGGGTATGTGGGAGGAAAAGGATGTTACTATTTTTTAGGTTCTCCGACATGCCCCAATGCTGTTTTGTTTTTGGCGGGTCAGCAACGACCGCAAGCGTTGTCGCGGTGTAGGTTACTTCAGTTTTCCTTTTACTTCATTGCACCAGACAGGCACCTTCTCGAAAATTAAAGCCGTGTGTAATATAGAAACAAACTTTCCCAGCAGCTCTGCGTTCCAGACATGGATTTCTCTCATCATGGCGGAAGCTAGAAAATTATTAGATAATAAAAGACAAGAAATGTTGAGGGGAAAGTGTATTACTAAGGAAACTATATGTAAAACCAATATCGTTTTGAATCTACCTAGCCATAGACGACTTCCAAGGCAAGAACACGGATTTCGCGGGATCTTAAATAATATGAGGACTTGATATTCAAATCGCACAACCTCATCTAGCAGCCCCTTCTTCTTTTTACTGTGGAAGAAAACGTGTAGGTTTGTTTTACACTAAAACTTTGTTTTTCAAAAAATCCTTTGAATATTTGTTTTGGTGAAAAGTACGAACATAACAAAATGATTTGAACAATTATTGCAACAAATGGAGGTGGCCTCAAGCTGGCTTATAGTGCAGCTTGAAAAAACATTTAAGAATGAATATTTTGTAATTCCAATTAATTATAATTTACTCGCCTAGGTTGGTGTTTTGCAATTATGTCAAAGACGTGTACTCCTCCTATTTGGCTATCAATACAATAACAAGTTTGCATTTGAATTTTTCTGTTCTACGTACACTATTATGAACAATTGTGCACGATATTTTCTAAAATGCTTGCTAAAATAGCTATATCGGTGGACAACTTTGTATAAGAGAGAAATACGCTGATAATTACAAGTATCTTGGTCTGTCTGAATGAAGTGTTTACATGGCGCTTAAAAAGCCTGCTTAGATTTTTTAAAATGTTTTATCGATCGATTAATCTAGATATTGCAACACCCAGTTAACTGGGTGAAAATTATCTTTCTGCCTCCGAGAGTCAACGTCTTTCATCCGCTGGATTAATTAAAATTTGTTGATCTAGAACCATACGATGTATATACCACTATAGAACGCTGAAAATTAATCAATCTATAGAACTTTTCTTAGAAACAATTGTGCTGGTGATGCTTACAAAGCAACCAAAATGTGAACTAGAAAATTATAAAATGTCTATATTGTTGAGAAGTTTATACGCATGAACTGCAGCACTTTAAAGTGTCAAGTGCTTTAGTGCCACGTCTTATCGACTCATCATAAAGCGTATATCTTAGATCACTTTTGTCTCTGATAGGTGAAAACTAGGTTGACTTAAACTACTCTACCGCAAGCTATAAAAGCATATAAAAACAAAATAAAACACTGTGAAAATAATAATGTCAATTGCTTTACAGCTTTGTTAGTGATGGGGCCTCAAATCGCGAAAATGTTATAGTAACAAAAGCTACCTAATAAAAAATATTTCCAAGAAACCTCGATATTTATAAACAACAGACGCATCAGAGGGACGGGGATATCCTTGGGGAGTTTTCATGACGGGAACAAATATAATTTCGGAGGATAATTGATTGATCGCCCAAAACGTCCGTAATTCTGAAGAAGAAAAAATAATAAGCAAGGCGAAAAATGACTAAATAGTTTTAAAACGTTAAACAAATGCCGGCTCTGCACGACAGTGCTGGGTTGATAAAACGTTTTTTTTTCAAGAGACTTGGTGCGGAAATAAATACAATTATTTATTTAATTTTATCACAGAAGCCATTTTATTTCGCTCTGCGTTACTTCAATGTTCACCTTAAAATAAATTCTACAAAATTTACGGTGCATTTAAGTGACCCCAAACCTTGATATTATCAATTGAAAAAAAAAACTGCGAGTCATTATCCGTTAGTAGGTTTCAAGTACCGCAATTTAACATGGTATCAAACTTAATACTATAATGCAGGGTCTACAATTAGAAAATTTGCGCCAAAATGAGGGTGGTGCCGGCACACATTTAAGACATGAGTCTACAGCGAAATAGCTTAATTACTTGTGATTCATGTGATATTAAAGGGATGCAAACCGAAATCTGCATTCCACAAAACTAAGGCGGCAAAAGCGTGCAACAAGATACGACAAACACCAAAACATCACTCATACAGCGATATCTTGAAGGGATCACCGTATTTAAAAAAAGGAGACGCATTTGACAGATATGCTTACGTCTTCTTTCTCCGAGAAGGAGAGGGAACGGCCTCGCGTCTTTTCCGCCTCGCCGCCTTGAGGGGGCGAAGCGAAGAGGAGGAAACGAGATATCTTGACGTCACGCGCCTCGTCGGCCTCGTTCAATCTCGACATATATTTTTTTCAAAAATACGGCCGTCCATTTGAGATACCGCTTTACAAGTAGTGTTTAAGGGATTGTAGTGTCCCGCCTACGGCTCCTACATTGTTTTCTGAAATCCAAATTTCGATTTACCATCCCTTTAAATCCCAAAGCAGCGTGTGCCTCGAGCTCGTGGCGTCGTTAAGGCAGTGATGTGTAACGTAATAATTATTTTCTATCCGCATTTTTGTTTCTTTAGCATAGTATTCAGTCACATAGTTCACTTAACCGGTATGGGTGGAAAAATAACAAGACATTAGAAACTGGAACACGCAAACAAATATATAAGAGGCAAGACAAGAAGCGTTGAAGGTAAACATCTTCGACAGACGTCTGTCTGGTTGGGAAGTGATAATGGAAAAATAATTGACTCCAACCAAAAATTAAACTCGGACCCAACGTTTCAAAACCGGTTCGGTTCCTTCTTCAGGGGCGATTGATCTCGTGCGTGGGAGCAGCCTCGTCTTCTTTGGTGGTACGAATATCTCCTGATGGCGCTTCCGCCTTGCCATCGAGTCTTTTTCTAATCACGTGTCGTAGTCCACTTACATAAACAGATGGTAAGGTACCCATAGATCTGTTGATATTTCCTGGTGTATTTTGGATGTGCCATGATTCAAGGTGATGTCTTTTTCGGAGATTGGTTTCGAGACAAGAACGGACTGCCTTCGCGAAGTTCTATCGAATAAGTCACCAAACGTACGGTTCACAGCTCGCCAAAACCCGCAACCAGCGAGCTGCGTCGCATCGCCCCATCACGCGCATCAGCGTTCCTACGTTCCAGGTACTAGCGAAACACTATCACGGGTGCTCGCTAAACAAGGCAATCACGTGGCTCACCAACCGGTCTCCACTCTTGGACGTTTCATGCCAAGACCAAAAGATCGCCCCGCGAAGGAAAAAGCACCGGGAATTGTTTACCGGATCCCCTGCTTAAAATGTCCTGCATCTTATATCGGCGAATCAAAGAACTTTATGGAAAGGTTACGCCAGCACAAGAACGATGTACGCAAATTCGACCGAGAACGCAGTGCTCTTGCGGAGCACTGTGAAACTTTTGACCATCCGATAGACTTCGCGAACGCGTCCGTTCTTGATGTTGAAACCAATCTCCGAAAAAGACATCACCTTGAATCATGGCACATCCAAAATACACCAGGAAATATCAACAGATCTATGGGTACCTTACCATCTGTTTATGTAAGTGGACTACGACACGTGATTAGAAAAAGACTCGATGGCAAGGCGGAAGCGCCATCAGGAGATATTCGTACCACCAAAGAAGACGAGGCTGCTCCCACGCACGAGATCAATCGCCCCTGAAGAAGGAACCGAACCGGTTTTGAAACGTTGGGTGGGTCCGAGTTTAATTTTTGGTTGGAGTCAATTATTTTTCCATTAAGACAAGAAGCATTTGCAAAGGTGATGGAAGCGTGAGCACATTCGAGTTGCCTAAAATGTGCAAAGCAATACGAATCGCAAGTTCGACTGCTTTTAGTGCAGGAGTTGTGGTGACGTCCGAACGACGAGCTCGGATTGTTTCTGACTGAGGGAAAGTGGGTAGACCTTCTCGACTTCCGGCCATACTGAACTAAACATGCGCGTCTGTGTCATCAGATCAAGCTTCCCTCCTCCCATGTGCGAAAGAGAGAAGAAAACCGTCTTACCTTCAACCTCAAAACAGAATTCCCCTTTGGTCTCAACGCCAAACTTTCTTTCGCATACTGAATTCCTGTATTAGTATAAATGTTTTTTTTTTCTAGACGCCCAAAAACAAAAAGCTTTCTCTTTTTTGGTTGCACAGTTGAAGCGACGGGCGCGCTTGCACAGCCGTATGGTCGGCACTTGCGGTGCGCGAGTGCATGATCGCTCGAGACTTTGACGGCGTAACCGCGGGTGGTCGCCCCCAGCAGTGTTGCCGCTTTTCCTATGACGTAGTCGAATTCGTGGGGTATCCTTTCTTCCCTCGCTTTTCTGCTTTCTTTAGAAGCCTTACCGTTTGCCCTCGTGCATCATTTTCTTTCGACAGTATAATTTTTAATTACGTCAGCTCAACATTCCGGCTTCTGTAACATGTATCATGTAGTATATAGTAGGAATATGTACTTCCGGTCCCAAAGCGTTCTTCATCAGAAGGTTGTTGCCGTGGGGTTTGTTAAGTAACGAAGGATTTTGTTAGAAATAAGTAAGATTTGTTCTAGAAAAGTTTATCTTTCTACAGTTCCGTCGGCATTGTTTTTGTTTTTTATCTGCCTATGTTTGGGTCGGCACTCTTGGGCGTTTGCTTGCAGACCCGCGGCGGTGGGGGGATACGCTCGCGGGAAAGCATGAACGGGGAGTCGTCGTCCGCTTCCACGCACGGCGGCTTCGAGCAGCCTCGGACGGGGCTCGGCAAAGACGAGTCGGACCCCGGTCGTTAACAAACGAATTGGGTCTCAATTTGGAGCGCCGGAACAGCGGTACTTCTGTCCGCGCTTGTGGCTTTTAAGCGGGTGTGATTGTGCCCGGCGTATTTCGCCGCTTAGTGTAGAAACGTCGCTTTTAATCGACGCAATAACTTAACTTGGTGGCGCCAGCTAGACGGCGAAGAAAGCATGTAGTGACTCTACAAAGAATTTGGGCTTGACCGTTGAGGTGTCGGAGGGGGTCACGTTGACAGCTCGCTGATCATTGGGTAAGAGTGTACCACGTGACAATGGACAAATTGGAAGTGATTGGTCCGTCTCTGGAGGAAAAGGAGGCCCCTACGAGTCTAGAAAAGGGCTGCCGAGAGGATTCTCGAGGATTCGGCTTTGGAGATCAGGAAGATTCGGCTGTTCAGACTGGAGCTAAGGTATGGGTTGTAATTTTGGGGAAGTTTGAATTGTAAATTACTGTTGACTTGTTGTCGTTTTGCTTTAAAATAAACGTGGCCACACTGGCCATCGTAAACCTACCAGCGTCGTAATGTGTCCAGCGGGATCGAACAACTTTTAGTCTTTTTTTCTTATTCGACTTCCCGGGGGACTTCCATCGGGCGAACACCATCATCGGTCGTCACCATCACCTGACTGACCGGCCAGCCCCTCCCTGCGGAAAGTTGACTGGGTTGGAGGGAGGGGCGAGGGGAGGGGGGGATAAAGAGGGGGAAGGGTTGGTTGAGAGGGTTTACCAAATGTTTTCAAAATGCCCGTTTCGTTTTTTCGGGGCGGGGGAAGGGATCTGGGCGATTAGCCCTTGTGTTCGTGCCGGTTTGCGAACGGCTTTCCCGCGTGGGCGATATCAGCACTCGGCGGTTTCGGGGACTCGGAGGCCAAGAAATTAACACTCAAAACGAATAGCAATAAATTGTCCCCACTGCCATTAACAAAACTGTATTTTTTCTGAATCTTTTTGAAACAAACGGCGCCGAAGTTAACACGCGTCACCCGACACCTGGGGTGGGGGGGGAATTCCTCGAACCGATCTGAACCACGGGTCTGCCCGTCGTAACCGCTGTAGTCGTGGTTGTGGCGGCCGGGGACCCTCGAGGACCATTCTGGGTGTCGTGTTTTCGCGAAAGACGCCGCAGGGCAAGTTCGAGATCCCGTGGCACTTGCGCGCCCCGGCTTTTGCTTTGCAATTTTTTTTACTGCGTTCGATGACAGGCTAAGAAGTTGTACTCCATTTTTTAACAGTTTCGCCTTCCCCTCCCTTTCGGCCAACGTACCTACTCGTATTTTTGTGACGTGTCTGACCTTTGCCTGTTTCTTTCCGTCTTTCGCGTCTATTACTTGAAGAAGGCCATCCGCCCGAAACGTCATTTATACCTCTTTGTCCGCGTATTTTTTCAAGAAGCACAACATATATACTACTTGCGTTTACGTGTTTTGACCTCAAGGCAGCTTGCTTTTCGGTCTACCCATTAACTTTCAATTAGAGTCAATTATATCTCAGTGTTCTGTCGTCACCATAACAGCCACCTCTTGGGAGCCCCCACTCGACGTGCCGACGACCCGCGCAGGGCAGTCAGTCCAACCAGGACAAGGAGGAACCCCGGAAGACAGAGCAGAGAAGACAACCCGAAGAAAAATCCGCCCAAAGAAGACAAGTGAGTGTACACCGCTCTTTGCTTCCCCCCGTCGGCTACCCGACCGGTCGGTTTCCCCGTCCGTCCAACAAAGACTGCCGATAGACTTTCGCGGCGCCTTTCAAGCTCTGTCAACCCCCGCCCCTCCCTCAGTGCCTCCGGTACACTCCCCTAGTAGCCAGACGGAACTGGTAACCACCGTCACACAATCACATGCTACCCAGCCTGCAATTGAAGCCCCCGAGGCCTATACTACTGTAACCCACTCCGGGCTGCCCCCCCCCCGACTCCCCGTAGTCGGACCACAGTTACCACTAAGCCGACAAGAACCAGCAGTGCCCTCGTCCTGCCAACCCCTTGCCCGCTACCTCGACACACAAGGACAAGTACCCGTCAATCTTGACTTGGTGCTCACAAAACCACAAACTCAATGGTGTGTAGTGGATGGTCATCCAACACTTGCTTTAATCCAAGATGTTGTACAAGTCCCGGACCTGCTCGCCCAAGCAATGAATGTGGCCGGGATTCCCCACAGCCTCCGGCAGATGAACCCGCTGACCCCCCCCCCCGCGCCCTAATGAAGAACCTGACACCGCCAACACCCACCAGACCGCGGCAGAGCGAATCCTGCGCTACTCACAGGACCATGAGCCCCCGTCCCCCTCAAGAGGGCCAGCCGGGACACGAGCAGGCCGACACCGAAGCAAATGAGGAGGACTCCCTTAAAGAGGACACAAGAAGACAAGTCTTCCGATCCGCAGGACCACCCCACTCTCCGGTCCGCCTCTCCCGGAAGCCCCTCAAGTCGACTGGATGAGGGTAAGCAACACGTTCGGCTACTTTCTGCCATGTGACCCGGCAGCCTTAGAGTTCAAGTGCTACCGAAAAACTGTTGTTAACAACAAACCCCCACCACCATCACAACTGTCAGTGCTGCGAGCTGCAGTTAGTTCGATGGTGGCATCCGGAGTGCTTAAACAAACCACGCGAGGCCCATACCTCAACCCGATACAGTTGGCTCCCAAAAGCGAAACGGAGAGCCGTTTCATTTTGAATGCTTCGGCCTTGACACCACATATGCAAGCGCCCAAATTCCACTTGAAGCCACTTCCTGTCGCCATCCTCGAAAATCCCTCCCCAAGAACGCCTACTTCACCAAAGTAGACCTTGCAGAGGCATATTAGCACTTCTCACTAAGTCCTAGAAGTCAGAGGCTAACAACTTTCAAGCTTGACAACAAGTATTACGCATTCACAAGATTGCCCTTCGGGCTCAGGCCCGGGTCTTTCGTAATGCAGCAGTTCGCCACAACCGTCCAGCGTCATCTACGAGCCAAATGGCAATGGGTGTGGAGTCATCTTGACAACTTTTTACTCGCCCACCCCGACCCCTCTGTCTTGGCGAAGATCACCCGCCAGTTCCTTCAAGAACTCGAGCAGTGCGGGATACGAGTAAACCCGAATGACACAACCACGGAGCCTGCCCAGACCATAAAATGTTTGGGCTTTCTCCTAGAGGGCGTTGACGACATCATTGACCACACTACGCCAAGGAAGAACGACCTCGCTAAGATTCTACAACTGCAACAGCCTTTGCCGCTAGAAACCGTCGAGCGCTACGTCGGACACCTTGTCTTTTATTTTCACTCTATCGCGCGCATTACTACATGTTGGGTCCTTTGTTTCGTTTGCTGCATCAACCGGTGTCACTGTCACTGCCTGTGAACTATGTCGACGTCCTGCAAAAAGTGTGGCAGGCGCTCCCTCACCGGATCCCCTGGCGCATCAACGCTCCTTCAGATTGTGTGGCTTCCGATGCCAGTGCATCAGGCATGGGAGTAGCGACAAGATTTGGCAACCTCGCCATTCTCACGGAACCAGCTGCCGACATCTACACAAGAGAAGCGCAGGCCCTCACCGTAGCAGCCCTCATCGCCCCACCTGGAACTGTTATTCTCTGTGATAACAATGCTGTAGTATCAGCAGTTACACGCGGCCATGGCCATGCTCTGCCGTGGCAGCTTGCCACGGCAATGTTTTTTTGTTCGTAATAAAGCGGCGGTGGACCCGCTGGGTGCCTACGTGCACGAACCATGCCGACGCTCCCTCACGACTCACACGCACTCTGGTCCCATTCTGACCAATGAGGGAGCGCCGCCAGGGGGGGGGGGGCTCTCTCCGCCTGTATAAATAGGCGGCGAGAGCAGCACGTGCACTCAGAGGTGATCGACTAGCCAAAGGGTTCATCAACCCTTTGGCTAGTCGATCACCTCTCAGTGCGCGTGCTGCTCTCGCCGCCTATTTATACAGGCGGACAGAGACCCCCTGGCGGCACTCCCTCATTGGTCAGAATGGGTGGTACGCTGGTGGTACGCTGGTGGTCTGCAAGTTAATTAAATAAAAATCAAATTTAACTCTGCTCGCAACTTCTTTAAAAGTTTACTTTGGGTGTCTCGTGTTTTCTTCAGCACAATGGTGTTCTGAATGTTTTCGCCGGGGCTGGATCAGACAGCAGTGATTTTTCAAACGCAGAATTCTCCAGATTGTTGTACTCGCGCTTTGGTGCACACTCCAACATCGGGACGCGCCGTGATACTGGTTTGACATTTCCGCGACGGCTGCATCGAGAGAGTGTGGCGCGAGACTGTTGTGTGCACGTCTCCTTAACACATGCCATTTATTATGCGAAGTGTGGCGAAAAAGTTTAAAGCTCTGTGCGTGTCTTGCTTTGGAATTGACATGCGTCAAAGCCTATCGGTAACAGAAAGCAGAAATGCCGTGGCTCTGTTTCACCGCCCCCGCTTGACATTTAGGAAAACTGAGATAAAATCTAAGCTGCAGTGTTTTTTTAACGTTCTTTTCAAGCATTTGATAACATTAACCAAGGAACTCATGCCTCTCACAGTATTTCACTCAGTGTTAGACAAAATACTCGATAAAAGTATTTAAGTTAAGTTACTAAATACCTGCTTCATAAAGTATTTAAAATACTACTCAAGTTATTTTCACTGTAAAGTATCTTGAGTAGAGTACAAATACTTAGAAATGCAATTCAGTTAATTTTGAAGATACTTCCGTATAGCTTAATCTGTATCGACGTCATTGACAACGACAATTATACAGCTGAGCAAATCTGGTTTACCGGAATGGTTTATTAGCACGCAACAACACAAAACGACAAAAATTAAAAAGCATCCTACGATTATTTTATGCAGTCATATTATAAGGAGCAGGATATAGTCACGAATGAAAATTATGTGGCGGCGAACAACTGAAGAAACCAAACGTTTAATGGGGTGAACTTGTGCCCAAAACAAAATAGAGAAAGACTAGCGTCGCAGGCGTCGATGTCGGCGAAACAGAAGGATCGAGCTCTGGGGCGAGACTGTCTCTGGACCACCACACAGAGCACCTTTTGCACCCGCGTCGATTTATGAAACATTCGGCGTAGAACGTTCGGCGCGTAGAACATTCGTAACACCATCAAACGACAAAGTTTTCAACTTGCGAAAATGTCAAGCTGAAAAAATAAATAAAAAGAGGAGTCTGCTCTCTGGAATCGAACCCGGAGCCTCCGCGGGAGAGCGAAGAGCGGCAACCATTCGGACACGCATTCGCTCTGAAACGCGCGGGGCAATATCACTGATAATGTTACAAAACATCTCTATCACAAAAAGAAAGGTCGCTTTGGGCAGGAGATCAGACCGTGGCGCCACAAGCGGTTAACTTTAGAACTACACGGATGGGGACAAGAAAAACAATGACTCGGTGCTCGACTGACATGACCGAATGCGGCGTCAGCGTTCGGCTAGAGTTCGTGTTCTCCGATGAGGGGGACGAGAGGCTATTTTGTTACCACTCCGGCTTGCATGAACAATGCAGCATACACGGTCCTCAGCTATGCACAAAAGCCGAAGTGGGTCAAGCTCGCATTCTCTGACGACTGCTTTCGGGAGAGATCCGGCACTTAACGTCATGGACATTCCCAGAAGACCTGTAAGCACGTCCATAGGCCTTGTGTTGGGGAAACACCGTGGTGTGGGGACAACAAACGGGACAGAGCGCCTCGCCGACAGTGATATTGCTGAATATCACGTCCTGTGGCGCACCTTAGACGCATCGTTTAACTATAATCCATATTCCCTGAGCTCACTATAAACGAACTGGGATACGGATTTGAGTAAATGGATAACAAAAAGAACCTACATAATCGCCACGACAGTGGTCGCACCTTCAAGTAGGTTGCGTTCAGAAACGCACTCAACGTTGGGGGACGCTTTGTTGACATTTTGAGTGGTCATCCAGCTCTTAGTTCATTTCCTCTCCTGGTCTCTTGCTTCACATTGATCGTTTACAGAAAGTGTTCGCGAGAGCCATAAGTGCCGGACCTGCAACACAAAGAAAGGAAAAAAAAAAAACTCGAGGCTTTGCAGTAGCGTTTTTAAATTGACAAGCAAACAAAAAAGTATTATTTTTGTGTCCACTTCTCATTTTCTTCTATTTGTTATTGTTCTGATGCTCAAGTCTGCATTCTTCTCGTAGATCATTTCCCGGTCTGCGTTGAGCAGGATCCGGTCAAAATGGGCCCGGTCCAAATGGTCCCGGTCCAAATGGTCCCGGTCAAAATGGTCCCGGTCAAAATGGTCCCGGACAAAATGGTCCCGGACAAAATGGTCCCGGACAGAATGGTCCTAACTGCCAACCCGGACAAAATGGTCTCAGCGTGGCATTATTTATTTGCTGTCTGCAGGTTTCTTTTGTATTTGCTACTCTTGATGAATATTAGCAGCGGCTCGTGCCTTTGTGCACACAGTACGTGCAAGGGCTCCGTCCCTTGAACGACTTTTTGAGGGGTCTGTATCATATGAATACATTTTCGTATTAGGCCTTCGCTTCAGCAGCGTCGACTTCTTGTGTCTTAAGTGGTCTATGTAATAAATACGCTCATAATTGCGAAATGAATTTTTGACTTCTTTAATATACAATGTTCAGACAGAGCGATGCTATTTCTGAAAAAAATAGAACACGGTGGTACGACAGGTTCATTTAAAAAAAACACGCCAAGAACCTGTGATACGTCTATAATAATGATTTTTATTCCGAATATCGTTTCAAAGCTCGATAGCGCTAATTTGAAAACATGTTCTGGCTAAAAAGATTATATTGATTACACACGTGGAATATATCGGTAGAAATCAAGAACCTTTGTGAAATAAAGCTATGTGGTATAGATAGAAGGGATTTAAAATTTGTTTCAAATGCTTTTAATGAAAAATGTTGATATTCGCCTTGAACATGTGTCAAAATAAAAGTACCAAACCATTTTGTCCTATTCAAAACGCTCAAAGTACTGATAAATTCACCTGGGACCATTTTGTCCGGGTTGGCACTTGGGACCTTTTTGTCCGGGACCATTTTGTCCGGGAAAAATGGTATGTGGTAAACTACGTTATATATAAAATGTTTAATATTTTTTATCGAATAACTGGTTGATGGAGATGTCTTTCTAAACTTGGCAGAAGAATAGTTGAAGAATTGCTGCCTATTATAAAATTGCGAATCAAGCTTCAAAAGCTAATTTAACAGCTGAAGGATGACAGGTAAGACATTGAATCTAATTTCAAATTGATATTCCCTCTGTTAAATTCAAAAATATTTAGACTGCTTGGGCCCTCAAATTTGGCTTATTTTTGTAACAGAAGCTCCAACTGGGTCTATGAATGTTGTAAGGAATTTATAGCCACAAATATATACAGGCTTCTGGAATTTTACCTGCTGTTTACAATGTCCAGTGGAACAACTGAACTGCTCTATCGACCTCGGTAAAACGGGACGGAAAAGAAGCTTGCAACAGCCTCGGCCGGAAAGTTTTTGAGCAAAATCCATTAACCATCAGTATTGGTGCTCCTTCTATTTATATTGCGAACTGTGTTCGATGTTTTCTTCTTTCTTTTTTTCTAGAACACCAAATTGTTCACAACCAGATGATGCCATCTAAAAGATCAAATTATTTTCGTTTAGTTTTTTGCAATATGACTTCGTTATATAACGACAAAATATAAAGCTAACCTGGAAGAAACAATGGGGCTTTTCTCAAATATAGTCATTTAGCTAAATGTGCTTTGAGGATACCTTAGTTGCTCTTTCAATGTATATATAAAAATTCTTTGATGTTTTTTTGGCCTGTGGCTATATGTGGGGACACATAATGTCTCTAATTCCACTGCACAGCCTTATTCATGAATCCAATATATTAAGCCTATAATTTATCTACATAGCACTAACACCCAGGATTTCAATTACAAGTTCTTACATGACATAAGATGCATTTCACAGGATCAAATCTTGCACACAAATTCGTCCTTCGAATATCTTTAGCTATGTTTGATGTTGTATATTTTAGGTTACACATCATAACAGGAGATGATTGAGATAGAATTGCAGCTCATGGAAGGTTGTGGTTGTTGAGTGCTCCAAGCTGCACCAAACGTAGAACTTATACTTGACAAAAAGATGAAACTTAACGGGCAAGGAAGGTATTTATCACTGGAAAGACCAAAAATGAAGGTACTAAGCTGTACCTAACCCTCTCCATTCCGAAACTGGTAGTTTCAACATCTTTAAACTCGATATATTTAAAACTATTTTTATGAATGCACAAAAGAGTTAGGATATAGCTCAAATGTTTTCATAGATTCAAGTTCCTCTCTGACTGATCTAAGTGGACTTGCAACTCGACACTGCACACAACAAAATGCGGGAGGGGCTTGCTGGTGATTCATTTTAATTGTAGATTACAATAACAAGACAGGGTACCGACTGAACAAATAACACTGCCTAAATTCATCTGACACGCGGGTTAGCAGTTTGTGAAAACTGTTTACTTGCGACATCTTTTTGGCCTTTGCATGTGTTTGAGATGTGTTTATGCCAGGAACATATGCAGATGAGGTTGGAGAGCGCGTCATAGGGAGGGGGAGGGTTGGGTGGAGGGTATTTTGCTTTGCTTGCCTCCCTCTTTTTCCGCTTCGACACTTGGGTGTATGTCTCCCACCCCCTCTCTCGAAACATAAACTGTGGACTATAAGTATACCTCAACAAGAAAGGAACTTGACGTTTTTAAGTTGCTTTTTTGTATTCATCTGTTGGTTGTGGTGAAAGGGTGGTCACAAAACAAACCCAAGCTTGGTAATGTGCCATATTTAAAACTCAACGTAAAAAAATGCCGCCACTATTTGCTCGAGCTCAAAATGTTCCAACGCTTCAGAGCGTCTCATAATACTCATGTGAGGATATATAAGCAGTCGTATATTACTAAGGTAATCGAAGCTAGAACTTAATGGCCTTTTCAATTTGAAAGTGTTTAGTTTGTTTACAATATATTAAATTTGCATTACTGGTCACTCTAAAAGAAATAATATTGCAATCTTCTAATAATCAGAGCAGTAATAATTTTCCTTCTAGCTGCAACAAGAGCTCAATCTAATCAAAGGGATCAGTTTCATTTTTATGGGAGAAAGAAAAACAACGTGAAACTATAGCGAAGCATCACTTTTGTCTCTGTGCATTCAACAACTGAAGGGATTCGAAGAAACTTGCACAGAGTGACAAGCTGCTAGGTTCGAATTATTATATGTGTCTATTACAGGCTATCTGCAGAAATGCCTGGTTGCCATTTTTCTACGGTATTTAATACGTTGGCAGGTCATAGCCAGTTTTCCAGATCAAATCAAGTCAATGCTATTTAGCAGCATTATATTGTTTTGCAGTCGATAAATTAACTTTGAAAGAGGGAGGTGAAAGCCTTGTTTTGAGCACGACAATATACATTTGATCAATAACTATGACTTCTTTTATAATTATTTAACAAAGAAAGGGTTGCAAAGCAGATACCTGCCATTTGTACTAGAGAGAGAAGTTATCAGTAAGCATCAGAATGACACCTCATGTATTGCTGAAAGTTTGCCTCTTTAGGGCTCGTGAAAAGGCTTCAAAAAAACGATGCCACCCGAGTAAACATGAATTTTGGCTTGGGTTCGCACTGAATCGACAGCATATATTTGTGAATGTTAGGGCTATTTTATGTCGTATTTCTGTATTTTGCCCATATATTAATAATTCACAATGGTTGTAGAGCGGCATCTCAAACGTGTATACCTAGCTTGAATCATTTTAATTCTTAGTTCGCTTTGTTCCCATTCACATTATGCCGCAAGGCATTTGATTTTGGAATTAATGGAGCGAGGTAAGTTGTGATATTTATTTTGGGTTTCGTTCAAAGGTCAAGTGTACGTGCTCTTTCCTTTTCCTTCTGTCCAGCAGGTAACAGTCCGCATTTCCTATTGTGACACAGTAAGCCATAACTTTAAGGAATTGTTTTATCATCAGCATGGCAGTTTGATTGGTAGTACTTAGATTTAGTTCAGCCCACAACTGCAATTTAAGAAACCAAACGATGAATGATATCTGGTTCACTAGCAGTGATCATCGTTTTTATATCTTGAATAGTCTATTTACTATTAATTATTGCATTTTTATTTTGTACAAAAGATAGTAAATCATGTGTTTAGTCCCAACTGCAAACCTTTTGAATAGCGGTACCATAGCTGTGGTTAATAGTAACTAAAACAACGCACTTAGTTTTAAACTGTTTTCTGGTGTTCTTTCTAACATTCAGGTACTTGTAATTAAGAAGTAATGTGAGCTGTTTCTAAGGTCCACCTCCATCCTAACTAACTGTTTTCTTATGTTACCATGGCAGGAAGAAACATTTTCTGATCTCCTTTTTCGAAATTTTTATGGATGGATTAGTGCTGACGAAAGGCATTCGCCACACCACAGGTGCTGTTGCCCGTCTTTTTTCCGGCTACTCTATGATGGTCATCGCATTCTGCCAATGTGCAAAAACATCGCTCTTCATGGCTATAAATATTTAATTTTAGGACTACCGAGCTGCCCATGAAGCTGCTTTACATGCTGAACGTTTAAGTCAGCTTTTTTCGTCTTTTCGTAGGTCTCACGGTAGTCATCTTGAAAGTACCGATTTTTATCTTTATTGTTAATATATAAGAATGCTGAGAAGTGGCTATTTGCTCAAAGCTTTTCGCTGCTGTGAGCACTTCATAAAAAGGTTACATTTTAGCGATGTTGTTTGAGTGGGTAATTCAATATTTATTAGTTGAGAAGCAGTGACATCAAAGAATGGGGTCAAAGAATCCCCCCTCCCTCCTCCTCCCCTCTCCCCCTCAACCCGCCCCCTCCTCCTGCGGGAATTTCAGAGATTCCTAGCAAACGATTCTAAGGAATTCAAGGGAAATCGCCCCCGGACCCAAACACTTACGATATTTATGTTAAAGAAGATGGGCGATTATTCTTACTTTAAACAGCCTTTAACTTCCTTGAAACTATCATGCGATATGTTAATGTTAGCATTTATTGACTGGAATACTAACACAAATATATTATCTTAGTAAAGCCACGTATGTGCATTTGGATTACAGCTTCTTGCAAAAAATAAACATCGAGCTTCAGCCTTGTAAGGTTGCCTTGGAGTTTTGATAATGTTCCAACCTCAGTGTGCAACAGTTCTTTTCTTCGGTTCGAAATTTTTTTCTTGATGTTACACTTTTAGGCACACTAAAATTGTGTTACAAACTTTGAAAATTCTTTGTGTTGCATGCAAATAGGTCAAATGTTCATAGACAACGGTCAACGTTTTTCAGTCTTCGAAGTTTGTCATATAAAAAAACCCGGTATTTTTATATTTTCGCCAGATAACCATTTTAGTTCCGTACCCAGTTTTATTCTAGTAATATCAAATAAACGTAGCAACTGTATTTTCTCTGTTGATTTAACCTGTTGCCAGTGACAAGTTAGACATTCTAGGGCATATCTTGTTTTCTTTCCATTTATTCCCGATACCTCTATACTTAATCGTGACATAAGCAGCATTTATAAATGTGTTCCTGAAGCGCCATCGAAGCCTGCAATTTTTCAATCAAGGTAGAGCACCGTACATTAGCCTTATTTTTTCAAAACTTGTTTCTGGCCGTATATGAGATATTAAGAAAGTTAAGGTGTTCCTTGGCTTTTTGAAGCGTCAAATTATAAATAAATATCATCACGAGGGCACATTGAGAAAGAGTTATTTTAAGTTATTTTTCTAATGAATGAATCTTTCTAAGGCACCTTTGCAGAGATTTCAAATAGGAGACTGCATAAAAAAGGCGTAAGCCACAACTCCCCTCTTATTTAGACGTGCTGTGTACTGCCCTTTTTCCGTCGTCTCCTGTTTCAAATATATTCAAGTGTGCCTCACAAAAAACTGATTTATGGGGACAAAACCTTAAAAGAACTCTTCAGTTCTTTTTATGAAGACAGGTGGTTTCCTAAAAAAAGATATTATAAATCCTAAGGGCTCTTTAGGGTGAGCTGAATCATCAGAAAACAAGCTGATAAAATCATTTTCAAAGGTTCTTGATGAAGAATCACTTTATAAAAAAGTGTATTTAAAATAACTCTTCAATAAATTAGTTCATAAAGGAATGATTTCTTTAAAACGCAGGAAAAACTTTTTAAAGGCTTTTACAAGGAACTTTTGGATAAAAAGGAGCTCTAAAGAACCCCTCATAATATTTTCACGAAGATCGCTTTTGGGGGTGATAAAATAACTTTCTAGGGTGCAAAACATAGACAGGCCGAAAACCCCTAAGAGTTGTTTTACGAGACGATTATTTTTTTCATGCATAGTGGGTTGTTTTGATTTGGGTGAATACATTTGCGCTTGTGCTACATTAGACTAACACTATTATGCCTTCCAAAAGACTTTCGTGTCGTTCCGATTAGGGATGTAGCATAGAGAAACAATAATTAAAATTTGTTATAAAACTGCCCATGTTTTTATTTGGATTCTTTTAGCACCGAATTAAAATTTAAGTAGTGTTTTCAAATTGCGAGCAGCGGTGCTCCAACTTAAACCACAGACAAACTCACTTGAACAGAACGAAATCATTACCCTTATCATGTCAACAAATGCTCCGTAAAAACCTGGAGAAAACCAAAGTTTCGGATATACCTGTTTTCTTTACGGTAAAGTGTTTCTATTTTTATGGTCAATGATATAATAAGAAATGCAGGGCGTGTTAGCTCCCTAGCGTCTTACTATCGCTTCGCGTCCTTGAGAGAGCAGGATTA
Source organism: Ixodes ricinus (assembly GCA_037355805.1). Taxonomy (NCBI): domain Eukaryota; kingdom Metazoa; phylum Arthropoda; class Arachnida; order Ixodida; family Ixodidae; genus Ixodes; species Ixodes ricinus. The sequence goes on from JAZHYW010009052.1 coordinate 53,582, forward strand.
AATAATGAGAACGCCCGATAAAGTCTCTAGGCGAGCAGCGTGAGCACTATAATCAACGCCGTGCGTTTGCTTAGCTGTCATTGCCTATTATTTTTTATATAAAGAAAAACTCAATTACGCTTGATTAGTGCTACTAACCGAACAAGTTTGCCACTTGTACCTTGTCAGTGTCTTCATATATTACCATTACGGTTACTCTTCGCAGGTCTCAGGTAGGGACAGCTGCAACCGGCCTCGTCGTTTATTGCGAAACACAGTTCATTTTTCGTTCTTCTGAGGCGAACTTCTTTGTAAACGTTTTGTTTTGTTTCTTCCCAGGCAAGCAAGCAATCTGAAACTGCGCGAGTACCGCGCTGAGTTCAGATCGCCTGCGTACACAAAACGTGCGCGCATGTTCCAGGTGATTCCGACGGTAATGTTTCAAGCGAATGACAACATCTATCCTCATTCTTAGATCTTGTGAGAAAAAAAAAGTTTTACAGAACACACGTGCTCTTTCTTGGCGAGCTTGCTTTGAAGATAACGCGAAAGCAGAGGTCCGAAATGGGGAGACACTTTCGCTCATTTCCCGTGGGTTTGGAAAACTTGTCAAGACCACTTTTTTTTTCTTTAAGACGCCAGGGAGGAAAACAAAAGTGTGGCGGGGGGGGGGGGGGGGTTGCAACTTCCACATTTGCAGCTAGGCGTCCCAGTTCTCAGTCTTCATTACTGCGACCTCACAGATCACCAAGACGTGGGGCACACTTGACTGCCCTTTCGGTATCTGTGGTCTCTGAGGAATTCTGAGCCAAGACACATAATAAGATAAGGCAAGTAAACAATCAAGAACTTGCCTCCATAAACAGAACGGTTGAAAACAATTTAGAACAATAACGATTACTTGCCTGACATGATTTTTCAATTTGCCTAATTTCTACTAATTTAAGATTTACTTTCGTTGCTTGAACAAAGCCGGCCGCTATCACAAGCAGACAACGCATTGCCCCCAAATGTATATCTCGTTTCTTTCCATATGTCGCTTTGGAGCAGGTAACAATATATGAAATGTAGTCCTACGAAATTAGTACCGAACAAATAAAAGCACGAATTATTATTAGTAAAACAATATTGTTCGGGTTTTGATATTTAATCATCATAATGCAAGGCATGAGTTACCACCGTGTATTGTCATATCAAAGATATTGTTTCCAGATGTATTTTGATTCCGTCTTCGGTCATAAAACTAAAGGTTTAAAGGTTCCGGAATAACAGCTTATTAACATACAACAAATGTTATGTTTCTTTTTAACAAAGGGTTCATCTCCAGGTTAAAACAGATTTCATAATATACCAAAGAATTATTAGTAATACGAATAGAGAGCAATAAACTCCTTTTTAAATTTATTTAGTGATATTTTAATATTGCTTCCCTGTGTGCCAAATATTAATAACACCGTTTTTTTGTTTTCAAGAGGTCAACGATGTGTACACTGATGCGTCCTCAATGCAAGTTTTCTTGTTTGTTTTTTTACGTAGCGATTTTTAACATGTGTGATACTCGATTCAAACTCACCTGCACGGGTGACCGTGACCGCGTTGTTTTCCAACGCATCACCTTTTCGCACCCCGGAAAACCGACTCCGACCTTTACGTCTCAAACAAAAACCACACTTTTATTAGCCTGGCCTTTGAAGGCTTCCCGCAGCACCACACCACAAACACAAAAACATCACAGGCCCACATGTTCAGTGAAGCAAGCACAACATTCCTACATTCACTACGAGTCGCCTCCGCCACAGGCGTTTGGTTGGCCTGGAAAAGCAACATTGAATTGTCTACGTTTTGTGTGCAGGACTCTTTGTACGGTTCGTGAACATTGTGCTACGACATCCTGGCTGTATAAAAAAATGCGTTGCCGCATGGCGCTCCTTATTTATAGTCATTGCAAATCCTAGGTCATTGTAGAATTTGCTTTTTTAATATCCTTCATCATTACAGCAGAAGTTTACAGCAGAACAATGAATTTGCTTCATCATTACTGCGTTATTTCTTAGATGTGCAGTCCTAGATGATTTTTCTTTCACTAGCCTGCAATATGGTTTTCTTCTTGTGTGTTTCCCTGTGTGCCCTCTCCTGCCTTGGCTGCCAAATGGCGGCCGGTAGTATGTAAAAATAAATAAATAAATAAGAAAAATTCGCCTTTGCAATCCGCGGGCTGCCCAGTCAATTCCATCTACGGTCACGTGAAGCAAGCGCCGCCAACTGCGCGTTGCGTAGCATTTCAGCGCCAATGACGTCACGCGAGCTGCGTCCTCTTTCATCTGTGGGTATGCTCCCCTCTATCAACCTCCATTGCCTAGCCAAACCGCCCGGTTAAGACGACGAGTGCACACCAGCGGTTGGCTTTCATTGCGGACATTACGCATCCACCACCGTAAAATAAACCAAGAGATCTCAAGAATCCTACATCCAGCCATGCTAAAATGGCGTCCGCTGCCAATGTTAGCGGGAGCATTTTATTGAACGTCGCCGTCTGCCTCTCAGAATCTGCAAAACAAAATGAAACCGAAGAACGGCCCGAAAGCAAATTCGTACGCCTGCGGATGTTGTTTTTGTTTCGCATGAGCTATGAAAACAACGAAGACAGATTGCCTATTCGGAACTTCCTGTTTGCGGAGCCTTCCATTTGTATTTCAGTCGTCCGATAGATCCACGAAATGGAGGTGTTCGAGAGACAGACGGGGAAATGCGCATTACTTTGATCCCGTGCGAAAACAATTTCTGGCCACCGAAGGGGCGCCGCTTGGCGGTCGTGCACCTGAGCCTCTAAGAAAACAATTATTTGCGAATTCTGAATTTGAGATTGAAGAACTGTGAAGACAACAGAGTAAACATAAGTCATACAATAACATTCTATAGTTTAAGAAATATTGAATTCTTTTTTTTTGCGAAAGGTGGTCGTTCCCTGACGTACATATTTTCTTAGTGTACTGCTCTTATGCATCGTATACGCAAATATTATATTTACCCAATCGTTCAAACAAGAAAATAATATAAATGTTTTAAAGGCCTTACATATATAGTGTTCTTTTTCCAGCGCATATCGGTTGTCGTAAGTTGTGAATCACGGCCATAAATTTGACAAACACGTATTTGAGAGTTGTTGCCATGCGACGCCGATTTCGGTCTCACGTTGAGCCTTCTTGGATGGTTTACATGCTTTCTAGTTCAGACGCGCACGATGACGATGCCTCAACTATATGATTATATGAATATATATGAGTAGGACCCGCAGTACTTTCAGCATTCATAACGTCTGTAAACCATCTCCTGTGTGAAGGATACAACTCTGTTTATCAATATTGAAAATGCCGAACTTGATATATACAGTGACGTTAAGGAGTTCAGGAACCAACATAAAGTGCTTGTTGCCAAACTTTAAATAGTGTGTGTTTGAAACCTGCAATTAAGTTTTCTCATTTTTTTTGTTCATATTTATATATTTGTGCACCGAAGAGGAGACCTGCATGGTTGTTTTGGGGCACGTAAAGTAAATAAAATAAAAATAACAAAGTTTTAAATGTTTTGAATGTGTAATTGGCAAAAAAAAAACTTCTTTCAACCAGACTTCTGCTCGTGACATGAAAAAACGTAATGGATCAGAGTTACAAAAAACCGAGCCTCAAATGTAATGGATTACCGTTACAAATTACTTTCGTTGAAAAGTAACCGACTAGTTTACTCGTCACGTTACAAATTAATTTCACGTTACTTTTTTCCTACAGTTATCCAGAAAACAGCAGAAACATTTTTGACATTTTTCAAAAATGTTCTGTAACACTCTTTTGCATTTCTCATACGCCCGTATTAGGGTAGACCTTGTAAAATTAAAATGTTGCGATCCAAGAGAAAGAGTGTAGGTGCACTCCGTTCACCTGTGAGCCTACAAGGCACCGAAAGCTGCAACCACACCCGCCATCCCGTTAGCTTACGGCCTACGGAAATGATCCCTGGAATTGTGCAGACAAAGCTAGCGGTGCGCATACTCAGTAGCATCGTCTACCTCCGCTACAAGCTTCGGAGCTAAGGAAGCGATCTACGAAAGCTCCCTTTTGACTTGGGTGTTTCGCCTGGTATTCACAAGAAAAGAAAAAAACTTGGTTCTAACATCACAATGTATAGCCAATGCAGAATGCAGGTCTCCCATCTTACCGTGATCTGTTTGCGTAAATTAGAGTTCGTTGTTTTTGCTGATGGCAATGTTGTGTTGTTTTTTTGGCAAGCAAAGTATGCACGGAAACAATAGGATTTCGTTCTCCTTAACGCACTGGATATTGAACATCTCATTAAGACATGGCAATGAAGACGACGGAGACTCCCTGACGGAAAACTCGACCAGTCAGAGAAAAAGTTGCGGTTACGGGTTATCGATCGTTTATAGGTTCTCACTTTCATACTATTGTTTGTGGAGGCCAGAGGACGGGAGGGCATAGAGAGCGAGAGAAGCGCTGGCTATCGGTCTCACACAAACAATAAAGGATCACACCATTTTACGCGTTCTCTCTGTCTCTCTCAGCACTCCTTAGATGGCGTAACCCCCTTCCTCCCCTTTATGTTGACAGTTGACCTTGTTTTTTAGTGGTTCTAGTGACCGTTCAAAGCAAAAATTCTTGTTTTCTTTTCGGCTTTTCTCCGCTTCCCGATGTTTCTATTTTGTTAAGCTTCATCTTTTTATGCTTCTGAATGTTCTACTTGTATTTCTCCGGTTACTGTATTATACTCATATTTTTAAGAATAATCCGTTACCATATATATTGTAACGACATTACATTACAAATTACATCCGAAAGAAAGTAACTTCCCCAGTCTGATTCTAACCAGAGTAAACTCAGCCAAAGTAAAAAAAAGAGCGTTCTTCCTTGGTTTTAAAACTAAATTCGGCGGGGAACTGAATTAGGTGCATAGTTTACGTAGCGTCAATTTACCGGCCAAATTTAGCGTCTGCATTTTACTGGTGCATAGGTCACGTGACGTCACATCATATGACGTCAAATCTTCTTACTAAATGTAGAGGTAAAATTTAATTTGTGTAAAGATCTCAGTACGTCCATTTCACCTCTAAACTTAGCAGGAAGTGCACGAACGAATCGGACGAATGGACGGACGGACAAGCGATAAAAAGAGGTTGGGGATTCCGCGACTTTCCTTATGAGCCATTTCGTGCTTTAACATATCGATCCTAGCGGATGCTGTGAGTGTATTGCGGCGCAACTTTACTAGAAGAACTTCTGAAACAGTGTAACCTGAATACCCGATAGTACATCGGAGATTCACGGCCAAATGCACGCATTTGCAAACTGAGGACATGATCAGATAACCCATGTAAGTCACGCACAAAACGGGCCATTGTGTGAGAAGTGGATGCAAATTCAATTTTATTGTTTTCCAAATTGTTACAGAAACTCGTTGCATTGAGCTTTTGAATATTGTTTTTCTTATAATTTTATGTAACTGTTTTATATTGCAGGGAAGTGATTGACGCCATCGTTCTCCTTAGTCAACACGAGTGAGTGAGATGTTGAAAGGAACTCGAGCTAGTCCAAAGGAGAAGTTGCCGACTTGTCAAGCGCTTCTCAGACTTTGCTATCTCTAGCACGCTTCAGGCATCGATTTTGAGGCAATCAATATCCGCCGACACGTCGAAGGGGAGTTCCGCAAACATTGGGTCCAGGATTACAAGCAAAATATTTTACATTCATTCGTTGTTTCTGTAACACACGAAGAAACACAGATTAACGACATTTAAAATAAAACCTTTCCAGAATAAGTTTCAGCGTGGACGCGATCTAAGAAATAATATAGATACAAATTAACTGGAGGATTTCAGTGACCTTGGATGGCTCAATATTTTTTAAACCTACGAAGGTAAAGCAGTAACACGAGAAGCGCTTGTGCTTGTCCATTCCTTACCTGCATGCTTCGTAAAAGAAATGAACTCTCCACAATTAGAGATGAACCGACTAGCTCAACGAAAGTCTGTTTTTAATAAAGCTTAATATATGTGAAAAACAATACTTATCTTCATCGTTTGCAACGTAAAGTGACTCTATTCATTTTAAGCACTTTATTTAGGTATAAAAAAATTAGGCGAAGGCCGTAGTAAACATGATATGACAACATCAAGGCATTTATTATTTTTATTTTTTCAATTCGACTGACCGAATGACCCCATAGCGAGATGTGCAGTTGAAACCAAAACCCACCGGTCGAGAATGTTACGATTTAAAGCTTTATTTGAGGAGTAAACTTTAAAAAGTTATCACGGCGCATATTTTATTATGAAAATCATTGATTTAGTTATTTCTTCATATTTATTATATTGTCTCACTTGTTAGGACCTGAAGATAGTATATGTAGTATTCAGCTTGGAAGGATCTGACTAGTAAGTATGAAACATTTAGAATCAACACCTATAACGGTGTCATACTCGAGATGCGTAATGTGTATTTTTTTAAGACGGATGCCTATGCAAGTTAGCATAAAATTGTATTTTTTCTGTCTCGATACAAGGTAGGTAGTAAGTGGAGATTTCTAGATATAAAAACGAAAAGTTCTCTTATATCAAGCAACAATTTCATCTACACGAGTGCTGGCAAAGCAAGTGTGCCTACTTGAATATACTTATAAATAATCGTTCTCGCTCTAACCCAGCTCTATGTTGTATGGTTTCCGAGTGCCCTAAATCACCAACCCTTATTTAAAGCAATGTAAAACTCTTGCAATTATATATCTGAGATAGGTGGAACCCGCTATCCGCACTTACCAGGGAGCGAAACAATTTCTGATACGAGGTGGAAGTTTACAAAACAAAAACGGCAACAAAAAACGATTTCGTATATGCAAAGCAAAATTAATGTATAGCGAATTAAAAAGTGGCGATTCTTGTCATTTTCATAACAATTGTGTTATGCTCTTTCATGGCTCAAACCTCAAGCATGTCGCCTCTAGATTCCACCAATGAAGCTACTCCTAAATAAAATACAAATGTGCGTTTTTAATTGTGCATGCCAAATTAATATATATGCGGCATCCATACTACACTATGAAAAAAAAATTAAAATTGTGTACATTACTTTTGCAAATAAATCGCAGTACAATTTAAACAAAAATCTCTGTGTGGGCCAACTATATCGATTGCTTTAAAGATTCTAAAATCGGGTAACTCCCATGAACAAAAACATTATCAACATTGCAAAAAGAAAAAAAAGAAACAACGCGCACAAATACACAAATTTCGCAGGAAGCATAACTGAATACGAAAGAAACATGATGTGAAGACACCGTAAGACTGCCCTTGGTTGTGCCTATTCCGACGTTTTGCTGGCAAACTAATATTGAACCGAATCTATTCCCCGGACCACAACGCAAGCCGACAACTTAAGCGCAGATATAATAAATGAAACTAAAATAAAATCATATGCTTTAGTTGTTGGGAAGACAAACAGCAAAATAAGTAGTTATGGTTGAAACATTTCTATCGAGAAAATACTTTGCGAAAACCCAGAATAACTACGTCCTCTCTTTCAGAAGAGCACCAGACATCTTATTTTGTTTATTCTTATTTTGGCAGAACAACGAACCAGTGGGGCTTTCTGATTATACTGATTAACATGCTGAAATTACATTGACGACAGTCACAGTCAACATATTTGGATGTTTAAAATAGCTGGAAGAGCACTTTGGTAAACAGCGTCGAAGACATTGTCTATTCTTAATCCAAAAACTGCCCTTGCAAGAACAAAAAAAGAAAAAAGCACGAGGTTTCACAACCTCGTTCTCGTCTAAGACATTGCTAAAGTGAGCTCACTGTTTTTTTTTTTAATTTAGGTTGTTAACATTGAGTATATTTAAAAGGCAGAGGACTGCTTACAAACGGCTTCAAGCGATTTTGTTGTGCCTTCAGAAGGATTTTCTGTAACTCGTTACATTTGCTAATCTTCAAATATTTTATGGTTTCTGTTACTTTAGTTACTTTAAACTTTGATCAAGGTAAATCGAGTTATGACAAATAACTAATATATGGTGTCCTCTATATTAAGCACCTACCTTACCTACGATCTTGTGAAGAATATTCAGTGAACATTGCTTATTCAGCTGTGGGATTACCGGAAAATGTGCTCATCGAGAGCTTAAGAAATGTTGAGGGTGGCTTCTTCCGATGACCTTATCGCATTGCAACCAACAAGATTGCGGCATTTGGCAATAACAACGTGAAGGCGAATTGAATAAAAAGTGATCACATTAAGCCACACCCAAAGCTTCTTAACCTGTCAGTCACATAGTTCGTCTGTTTAAGGTACATTCACTTCAAGATATAAGTTGCATTGTGTAGCTCACCTATTATATCACTCTATATTTTATCTCACAGCTGAGGCTTCATATACAACACCCAGCACTGGTCTATCTTTGCAAGAAATGCTGTCAATCTTATACGTGTTCATCGGAACACATTATCCAACAGAGCAGACATTTTAAGTGAAAGAAGTAATAAAAGAGCACAGACTTGAATATTTCAAAATAAGGCGCATGCATGTTCTATCGACCAATATGAAAATCATTCATGCACTATGAATCTTCTTAAGGTAACAGAAAACAATGCAATAATCTTAAAGTGCGAGTGAAGACGAAAAAATTACTTGTTTTGGCGTCCAGTAATCCGTAAGCAGTATACCGTACAGCATGCATGGCTCTCACGCGATTGAGGCTGGAAACATTCCTGGAAAGGTAACAATAAAAGTATTACCAATATGATCTCAAAGCGGTATTCTACATCTATATATTTTGTTGTCATTCGAAGTCTCCCAATATCTTTTTTTCCTTATGTGCCTGAACCTTTTATTAAAAGCTAAAAAAATTGCATACTTTTAATATGGCAGAACCTACCTATTGGAAAATATGGGATTTACTTGTGTGCCAAGTTCGACAGCATTTAGTAGACAATAAATAAATGATAGTGAACTCAATTTTTTTATAAAGATAGTTGTCTATATTGTTAATATTCACAATTTCTACAATTTTAAAGGCGCATCACGCATCAAAAATATTCAAGCATGTCTGCTTTAAAATGTTTACACAATATTTGTGATTTCTTCATCGTTAGTGATTTAGAATATAGCATTTGATTTTGTTTCATTTAGAGCTCACATGACAGGTAATTTTTTGCATGTAGTTTTTGCCCTATTTTATAAAATAAAATATTTGCACAAATTTAAACATGTTCAACGGAAACAATTCCGCAACTTCAATGCGCAACCAAAAGAAACATCTCAATAAATAAAGGCAAACGCCAACCAATCCCTAAAATATCGTAGGGTCCCAACGTTTCGGTGCCGGCTCGGCACCTTCTTCAGGGGGCTATTTACAAGAGAAGCAGCTTCTTTCTTTTCTTGTGCGGTGAATGTAGGGCAGCATCTTCGTTTTTTTACGGTGGTTAGTTTTGAAACCAGGTGCGGCACCCTCGTTTTCTTCTTCAAAGTTGGTTACCCAACCAGGCAGACGTCTGCCGAAATGTTCACCTTCAAGTATATACGCCTTGACTTCGGAGAGAAAGCAGCACAGCTAGCGAAGCGGTATGTAAACGTTGCCTGCAGTATCTCTACGTTCAGGACTCACCTCGATTTTACACGAAAGAAACAGCCCCCTACCATAGAGGAAAACGAAGATGCTGATCCTCGTTTGTAAATAACCAACTTTGAAGAAGAAAACGAGGGTACCGCACCTGGTTTCAAAACTAACCACCGTAAAAAACCAAGATGCTGCCCTACATTCACCGCAGAAGAAAAGAAAGAAGCTGCTTCTCTTTTAAATAGCCCCCCTGAAGAAGGTGCCGAGCCGGCACCGAAACGTTGGGACCCTACGATATCTTAGGGATTGGTTGGCGTTTGCCCTTTATTTATTACGTTTAACCCAACCAGGCAGACGTCTGCCGAAATGTTCACCTTCAAGTCTATACGCCTTGACTTCGGAGGGAAAGCAGCACAGCTAGCGAAGCGGTATGTAAACGTTGCCTGCAGTATCTCTACGTTCAGGACTCACCTCGATTTTACACGAAAGAAACAGCCCCCTACCATAGAGGAAAACGAAGATGCTGATCCTCGTTTGTAAATAACCAACTTTGAAGAAGAAAACGAGGGTACCGCACCTGGTTTCAAAACTAACCACCGTAAAAAACCAAGATGCTGCCCTACATTCACCGCAGAAGAAAAGAAAGAAGCTGCTTCTCTTTTAAATAGCCCCCTGAAGAAGGTGCCGAGCCGGCACCGAAACGTTGGGACCCTACGATATCTTAGGGATTGGTTGGCGTTTGCCCTTTATTTATTACGTTTAACCCAACCAGGCAGACGTCTGCCGAAATGTTCACCTTCAAGTATATACGCCTTGACTTCGGAGGGAAAGCAGCACAGCTAGCGAAGCGGTATGTAAACGTTGCCTGCAGTATCTCTACGTTCAGGACTCACCTCGATTTTACACGAAAGAAACAGCCCCCTACCATAGAGGAAAACGAAGATGCTGATCCTCGTTTGTAAATAACCAACTTTGAAGAAGAAAACGAGGGTACCGCACCTGGTTTCAAAACTAACCACCGTAACAAAACGAAGATGCTGCCCTACATTCACCGCAGAAGAAAAGAAAGAAGCTGCTTCTCTTTTAAATAGCCCCCTGAAGAAGGTGCCGAGCCGGCACCGAAACGTTGGGACCCTACGATATCTTAGGGATTGGTTGGCGTTTGCCCTTTATTTATTACGTTTAACCCAACCAGGCAGACGTCTGCCGAAATGTTCACCTTCAAGTATATACGCCTTGACTTCGGAGGGAAAGCGAGCACAGCTAGCGAAGCGGTATGTAAACGTTGCCTGCAGTATCTCTACGTTGCAGGACTCACCTCGATTTTACACGAAAGAAACAGCCCCTACCATAGAGGAAAACGAAGATGCTGATCCTCGTTTGTAAATAACCAACTTTGAAGAAGAAAACGAGGGTACCGCACCTGGTTTCTAAAACTAACCACCGTAAAACAAAACGAAGAAGCTGCCTACATTCACCGCAGAAGAAAAGGAAAGAAGCTGCTTCCTCTTTAAATAGCCCCTGAAGAAGGTGCCGAGCCGGCACCGAAACGTCGGGACCCTACGATATTTTAGGGATTGGTTGGCGTTTGCCCTTTATTTATTACGTTTAACCCAACCAGGCAGACGTCTGCCGAAATGTTCACCTTCAAGTCTATACGCCTTGACTTCGGAGAGAAAGCAGCACAGCTAGCGAAGCGGTATGTAAACGTTGCCTGCAGTATCTCTACGTTCAGGACTCACCTCGATTTTACACGAAAGAAACAGCCCCTTACCATAGAGGAAAAACGAAGATGCTGATCCTCGTTTGTAAATAACCAACTTTGAAGAAGAAAACGAGGGTACCGCACCTGGTGTTCAAGAAACTAACCACCGCAAAACAAGACGAAGATGCTGCCCTACATTCACCTGCAGAAGAAAAGAAAGAAGCTGCTTCTCCTTTAAATAGCCCCTGAAGAAGGTGCCGAGCCGGCACCGAAACGTTGGGACCCTACGATATTTTAGGGATTGGTTGGCGTTTGCCCTTTATTTATTACGTTTAACCCAACCAGGCAGACGTCTGCCGAAATGTTCACCTTCAAGTCTATACGCCTTGACTTCGGAGAGAAAGCAGCACAGCTAGCGAAGCGGTATGTAAACGTTGCCTGCAGTATCTCTACGTTCAGGACTCACCTCGATTTTACACGAAAGAAACAGCCCCTACCATAGAGGAAAAACGAAGATGCTGATCCTCGTTTGTAAACAACCAACTTTGAAGAAGAATTACGAAAATTAAAAAGCGCGAAGGACAAGGGGACAAGAGAGAGAGCTCACACAGGACAAGCGCTTGTCCTTGTCGCTTCGCGCTTTTTGATTTCCGTAAATGTTTAACCAACTGAGGCCAACAAACCATTTTGAAGAAGAAAACGAGGGTACCGCACCTGGTTACAGTGAACTAGAACCGTAAGTAGTGGAAAAATAGCCGGCATCCAGGTGAGGCGCATCGTGTAGAACCTGGAGGTAGCGCTGGTGTTCGATTCCGGAGCACTCCTGCCAGCGAAGTTCGCGCCGAGCGTAGCTGTTGGTATCTTAGCGGTTCATTAGTGTGAGCCTATGGTGTGGCGTTGGGTGTTTCAACGTCTATGGATTACGTTTAACCCAACTTGGGCAATGTAGTGAAAACCGGGGTAACCAGTCTTCATGCTGGCGCGTAGCGGTGTGGATCGTCTTCTTTCTCTTCGTTCATTGCGTAGCGACAAGACTCGAACGAATGTAATCACAATGCCAGCCCTTGACATTCACGAAAACAAATCGCGAAAACGACCACAGACACACAGAACCATCTGAGAACGTACGAGCGCACATATCCCATGTTACAGTAGCCGAGTCCTCCGGATTTCGACAACAGCCACTCGCGGCAGTCTACACTTCTGGCTTCACACAGCCAATGGGTCGGCACCGACGCTTTTTCCACTACCCTGTTCTAGTTCACTGTAACCTGGTTTCAAAACTAACCACCGTAAAAACAAAACGAAGATGCTGCCCTACATTCACCGCAGAAGAAAAGAAAGAAGCTGCTTCTCTTTAAATAGCCCCTCTGAAGAAGGTGCCGAGCCGGCACCGAAACGTTGGGACCCTACGATATTTTAGGGATTGGTTGGCGTTTGCCCTTTATTTATTACGTTTAACCCAACCAGGCAGACGTCTGCCGAAATGTTCACCTTCAAGTCTATACGCCTTGACTTCGGAGAGAAAGCAGCACAGCTAGCGAAGCGGCTATGTAAACGTTGCCTGCAGTATCTCTACGTTCAGGACTCACCTCGATTTTACACGAAAGAAACAGCCCCCTACCATAGAGGAAAACGAAGATGCTGATCCTCGTTTGTAAATAACCAACTTTGAAGAAGAAAACGAGGGTACCGCACCTGGTTTCAAAACTAACCACCGTAAACAAAACGAAGATGCTGCCCTACATTCACCGCAGAAGAAAAGAAAGAAGCTGCTTCTCTTTTAAATAGCCCCTGAAGAAGGTGCCGAGCCGGCACCGAAACGTTGGGACCCTACGATATTTTAGGGATTGGTTGGCGTTTGCCCTTTATTTATTACGTTTAACCCAACCAGGCAGACGTCTGCCGAAATGTTCACCTTCAAGTCTATACGCCTTGACTTCGGAGAGAAAGCAGCACAGCTAGCGAAGCGGTATGTAAACGTTGCCTGCAGTATCTCTACGCTCAGGACTCACCTCGATTTTACACGAAAGAAACAGCCCCCTACCCATAGAGGAAAACGAAGATGCTGATCCTCGTTTGTAAATAATCAACTTTGAAGAAGAAAACGAGGGTACCGCACCTGGTTTCAAAACCTAACCACCGTAAAACAAAACGAAGATTGCTGCCCTACATTCACCACAGAAGAAAATAAAGAAGCTGCTTCTCTTTTAAATAGCCCCGGTCGAAGGAGGAGGAAAAGAAGAGGACGTTGAACTGATCGGACGTTCCCCTCTTTGCTCTCTATCTTGATCGTCCTGAGCCCCGTCCACACACTACTGACTGGCATCTAAGACATCAGACGTGACCGCGAACCGGCCGCAGCTCATCGCGGCACGGGTTACTTCAGGTAACCGACACGGAATAGCCCCTCAACCCGGCATGTCTCTGCCGGCATCAGCGTTGGATCCATCGTGCTCCCAGCAGACTCCCGCTGACAAGGACCACGCTTACCATGTAGTTCAAGACAATCATTCGGGCCGCTCTGCACTGAGAAAACGACACAACGACACCGACAGTGATTCTGGTGATCATTCATTGACACCTGCCAAAGTACCGGCAGCACCAGTAAACGAGGAAATGGACCAAGATCTAACAGAGGGTGACCTAGAAGGCTTCGTCCTTGTGGAGCACCGCCGACAAAGGACGACGGGAGTCCCAGTACTTCTGACGCCCACTAACGAAGCACATCGCCTCCAGCAACAAAACCCATTGAAGCTGAGTGACGAGGTCAACACGGCAGCGGGTTGCCCCATTCTGCGCCATCACTTTACAGCTAGGGTGGCCTCCTGGTGGAAGTCGCAGAAGTAAATTCGGTAAACAAGCTCTTGCGAATCCGCAGCCTCGGAGACATGCCAGTACAAGCCACCATACCGAATACGTACCTACAGAACTTCGGATTAATCAAGGGGGTACCCGCGTGGTACACAGATGCTGAACTGGCTAACTTCCTCCAACCGACAGGTGTCGTCGCAGCTCGCCGCCTCTATCGCCGCCGTGGAAAGCCTGGTGACGCCGCAACAGCATCTGATCGTGTCGTTCTCACGTTTCGACCGAACACAGAACGTCCGTTGAAAGTGAACCTCGGGTTTACTCAGCACGAGGTCACTGAGTACATTGAGGCACCACCCAGATGCTTCAATTGCCAGGCACTTGGCCACGTAGCCAAATACTGCAAAAGAAGCACAAAGTGCAAGAAATGTGGAGAACCCCATCTAACCAAAGACTGCAAGGGCGACTCACCTGTAAAATGTGCAAACTGCGACGGAGAGCACCCAGCAGACTATGTAAACTGCAAGGTACGTCTAGCTGCTCTTAACAAGGCGAAGACATTCGTACGAGGACCTCGTCGGAACCCTCCAAGTGAGGAAGCTCCTCCCCCTCTGGAATCTTATCCGCCTCTGCCTCCTCAAGATTCACCAGGCTTGACATCCTCTCAACAGCAGCCGCAGAAGAACAACAAGAAAAACAAGACAAAGCGGGCTGCTTCGAATGAGCAAGCGGCGACACAGAACGTTCCGGCTAGTGAGCCACCGCCTCCTCGACAGACGACAAGCACTCCTGTGCCACCTCCACCGGCCGGCAAGCGCACATACACCGACGCAGCCACTCGTGCTACTCCAGTTCAGAAGCCGTCGTTTACTGCTTTCGGCTCGATGACGGTCAGCGACATAATAAGTATTGTATTTTCTATCATTCGAAGCTCGATTTCCCAACTGCCATCCGGCACCTTTAAGAACATTATTGAAGGACTTTTGGTCCTTGAACCTGCGATCACAGCATTGTTGAGTAGCTCGTGCCAATCTACTGGCTAATGCCCTCTCTTTTGAAGATAATGTGAAACGAGCGACAGTATTCCAGTGGAATGCAAGAGGGTTAAGTTCACGTCTTTCTGACTTCAGACAGTTCATTTTCAAATATAAGTTTCCGATTTTGGCGGTTAGTGAGTCACGTGTACCAACAGATTTTCGTCTCTCTGGATATCAGGTTTTTCAATCGAATCGAGAGTCTGGTCCTAGTCGCGTATTTGTCGCAGTTCGAAAAGACTTAACATACATTACACATAACATTTCATCACACCCAAGCAATGAATATGTCAGCGTAACCGTTAATAAGGGGAGGCTTTCATTCACTGTGATCGCTGCATATATTGCTCCATCATGTCCCTTCGATGTCGACAGATTGAATACCATCATAAGGCAGTGTCCTCTCCCTATATTAGTGACCGGTGACTTTAATGCGCATAATCCAGCTTGGGGTAGCGCAAGGACAACACGCCGTGGAAGGGAACTTCTAGATTTAGTGGATGAACACGATCTCTGCGTCCTAAATGACGGGACACCTACCTATGTTCGTGGCACCCGATGCAGCAGCTGTCTCGACGTCTCATTTATGTCGTGTGAACTAGTATCTCGAGCGTCTTGGTTCACAGATGTCGAGACCCATGGTAGTGACCACACACCAACGTATATCACATTACATGGCCTACAACCCAAAGTTCACCGAAACCTGATTTCATACATTGATTGGACGTCCTTTAAGGAGAACGTTGAATTAAAGCTGCGAGACACGAGTACATATAATGAGTTCATTTCCACCATTCAGCAGTCAGTAACTGAGTGCAAGCGATCCGTCCATCTCCCTTCCTCGCGCACAGAGGTGGATGGGGAATATGAGCGTCTACGTGCCATCCGGCGGCGTGCAGAACGACGAGCACGGCGCACTAAACTACCTGACGACGTTCGAATTGATAGGCGAACTCAAAAACATATCCGCCGTCACTTGGACAAGCTCGCTAGAAAGAAGTGGAGAGGGCTATGTGCTTCTTTTGATCCACGTGCTCCCATGACACAAATATGGCATATTGCGCGGGCTTGCGGTCCACACCGCAGCAAAGATCGCCATTCAATGCCCTCTCAATATTCTTGCGAAGGTCACTCTTGGATATTGCAGAGGATTATTGCGCTTCATTAGTGGATCTGCCAGCAGTGGCCAGCGTCAGTCCACCAATCGTGGACACTGAAAATTCCCCTGACCAATTCTCGACCGAGATTGATGTTATCTTTACTTCCCAAGAACTTGATCAAGCTCTGGCGTCACTTAATTACTCTTCTTCACCTGGATCAGATGGAATTACCAATGGCACGCTGGCACACCTTGGACATGAAGGCATGCCAGCGTCTCTTAGACATATTCAATGATTCCTGGGTCACTGGCAACGTTCCGCAAGAGTGGAAAATAGCTAGAATTGTGCCTGTACTCAAAATTGGCAAATCTCCCTTGGATATGAAGTCTTATAGGCCCATTGCACTGACAAGTTGCATCGGAAAATGCATGGAGCGCGTGATTCTCTCACGTCTAGAATGGTTTTTAGAGTCGAAGTCAATGTATCCCGAAACAATGACCGGCTTCAGACGGGGTCGAAGTTCCATCGATAACGTTATGGATCTAGTTACTCACGTTGAAGATCAAAAACTTCGTGGGAAAATAACAACAGCCGTGTTTCTGGATGTACGAGGTGCTTTCGACAATGTAAGTCATACCGCTGTTTTACAAGGTCTTCGAACGATCGGTATTGGTGGTCGTCTTTATCACTGGATAGCTGATTACCTACGTAACAGAGCGATCTTCATGCGCACGAAAGAAGGAGATACAACGCAACACGTGCTAAAGAAAGGAGTACCTCAAGGTGGTGTTTTGAGTCCTGTGCTCTTCAACATAGCTCTTATTGGTCTTTCTGACATGGGCTGGAAATCCACTCGCATCACAACTTACGCCGACGATATATGTATTTGGACATCTGCAATTTCCCTTAAGAGCATACAGACTCGACTGCTTGGTACACTCATTAACGTATCTCAGTTTCTGGCAATGCGCGGGCTTGAAATATCCCCTGAAAAGTCTGCCGCTATTGCCTTCACACGGATGAAGATGGATCGATACCCGTTAATAGTGAATGGTGCTAAAATACCGTATGTTTCATCTCACAAATTTCTTGGAATTTTTATCGACCGCGGCCTAACATGGAATCCCCAGTTAGCTCATCTGAAAGTGAAGTTGTCTACATTTCCTAACCTTGGTCGGTTTATAAGCGGAACAACCTGGGGAACTTCGACAGGTGCCCTTCTTCGCCTGTATAATAGCTTATTTGTTGGAATACTTCGGTACTGCCTTCCTGTAATGCATGGCCTCTCTCCTACTAACATGAAGAAGCTACACTCACTACAAGCACAGGCACTCAGAGTTTGTCTAGGTGTTCCTAAATGTACATCCACCATAGACACAATAGCAGAGTCCCACTGTCTTTCCATAACAGCTCTTCGTACGCAGGAAACTCTTCGAACTCATATGCGCCATCTTACAAGACACCAAGCCCATCACTTAGCGGACATCCCGGAAAGGTGCTTCTACAGCCGCATTGCACAAGAGATACTTGATCACACGCACATTCTTCCAACATCTTTTCAGCGATACAATTTACTCTCTACTCCTCCGTGGTCATTACCTCGAATTAAGATCTACAGCACTATTCCGGGTATTACAAAGAAATCAATGCTCCCCGCTGTCGCTCTTCGACAGCTCTCTTTATCTTATATTCATTTTGAACACTTATCTTCATGTCACATTTACACTGACGCGTCCACAACGCTCAATCAGTCCTCTATTAGTATGGTAGTTCCCGCACATTCCTTAAAAAATGGTTATAAGCTCTCCCATAGGATGTCGTCCACAGCTGCCGAGCTGGTGGCTATTCGTGAAGCGATGAGATATATTCTAACAGTTCCTCCTCGACGTTGGACAATCATAACAGACTCTAAATCATCCCTTCAGTCACTCCAGCACCCATGTAAGAAAAGCCCATACGAACAGCTATTACTGGGACATCCTCAAACTACACTGGGACGCAGTTTGTCAAGGTAATGAAATATGTCTTCAGTGGATACCAAGTCACTGCGGCATTCAAGGCAACGAATTGGCTGACGCTGTGGCAGCAGATGCTCAAAGCTCTATACACGAAGTTCAAGCCCCATTTACTAGAACGGACATAAATAGTACAATAAGAGTCCTGGGGAAGACTATAACTGCACGCCTCTGGGCTA
>JAZHYW010009053.1:0-22470 GCA_037355805.1 Ixodes ricinus
ATTGATCCGCACCTAACGTTTCGCGTACCTCGTGGTCTCACTCGTCGGCGCCAAGCTGTACTACACCGAATACGTTTAAAAGTAGCTTACACCAATCAATACTTATACCGCATAAGAAGAATTGCCTCTCCACACTGCGATCACTGCAGAATTATAGAAGACCTAAGACACGTCATGCTGGAATGTCCTCAGTATGAAGAAGAACGCACTCAACTGCAAAAAGAAATCCAACTACGTTCTGGAGAAGACCTCACCGTCTGCAAGATACTGGGACCGTGGGAAAATGAAGCCTCTGCCACAACAGCAACAAATGCCCTCTTGCGATACCTATCGGCGACCGGTCTCAACAAGAAACTCTAACGCTGTGACAAGATATACACTGATTTTAATTTGTTTTATTTTATTTTTATTTATTTTTGTGCGTTTTTAACTCTTACTATATCTTTGTATCCACATCCCTTCCCCCTAACCAGAGTAGCAAGTCAGGAGATACTTCCCGGCTAATTTCTCTGGCTTCCATTTTTCACATCAATAAAAAAAAAAAAACGTGATCAACTACAATGCCTAGAAGGCGCTGTATGAGGGACTGTCCCGGTATCTCAGCAACTGAAGAAGAGATCACATTGCATGCATTTCCGAGAGACATACAAGAGATGGACCGGTGGCTGACTGCGGTTCCCGCAGGACAGCTATTAGAATCCGTGGGTAGGTGATGGATATGCTCGATCCACTTTAGTGATGAAGATTACAGCCCTAGGCGAAGTTTACTAAAATTCACAGGTCTCGATGTGAGACCTCAACTGCAGGTCTGTAAGTTTTCTGCCCATTTCCCTGCAACAGCGGCACTCAAGAGGCTTGAATTTAGGCACGACGCATCGGCTGCATGTGCACCTAGTAAACAAGTTCTACTCATGTTCTAGACGATACGTACTTTACGTTTGTCTTTTACTTGTACATTGTACACTCACCAGTTCGTATTCTTTAGACGGCAGGCATCTTCAGCCTGGAGAGTATCCGATGATTCAACGACCTCGGTGTATGAACCTTCAGCAATGCGATCAGGGCGTGTCGTATGCTAGCAATCCTAATCTCCGCGAGCGTTCTAAACATTTCTTTTCTTCAAAAGTTGATAGCATGTTTTGTGCCCAGTATAGCTCTGTATCATCGGACTTACAGCATGCACTCGTACACTGGCTTGTACTATCAACGCTTTCATCATTGACCTCCATCACGTCGATCCACTGACTTTACGTCCTCAACATTTACAGCATACAAACTAACCAACGGCGCAGCGATAAAGAGCTATACTTCGTTTCAGCTTGGGTCCAGACGTAGCCGATGCTACAAGCACGAGCGTGTGGCCCTGAACAGTGCCTGTACTGCACGAGCGCGTGCTTGGCAGGACGCTGGAAGCCCGGAGCTCGCGCTTGTAGCATCGGATGCGTCTGGACCCAAGCTGAAACGAAGTATAGTGGAACTGAAACTTCGTTTTCTACGTTCGCTCATACGAAGAGCAGAATGAAAAAAAAAAAAAGTCTTAGGCACGGTTGCGGGAGAGCACGAGGAGTGAAACTCTCGTGACTTCCGGCGAACCCACTTTTAGTGACGTAGTTCGATGCCTCCTTCTGACCACCCTGACACCTTGCGGTATATCGTTACGTCACAGTGCACTGGCGGCGAATCTTGAATTTTGGCCTCTTTAGTGTTTCGTATTTCTATTTGTTATAAAAAAACTACGCAACTCTATACTGAAACCATATTTTGTAATGTATTGATATGCCATTTTAACGCCTATACTTCGTTTCAGCTTGGGTCCAGACGCAGCCGATGCTACAAGCGCGAGCTCCGGGCTTCCAGCGTCCCTGCCAAGCACGCGCGCTCGTGCAGTAGAGGCACTGTTCAGGGCCACACGCTCGTGCTTGTAGCATCGGCTGCGTCTGGACCCAAGCTGAAACGAAGTATAGCATTAAAAAAATGTTTTTGGCGTGTCGGAGGTTTTTGAGAGTAGAGGGGCTGCACCAACCTATTGGTGTGGAATAAAGCGCTCGTTTGGGGCACTAATCTGAGGGACAGAATTTCAGCTGTCTCAATAGCTGTCAAAGAAATAACCTGCAAATAAAAGCGATTTTATCGTGTTGGTATTAACAGTGGAGCGCAGTGTACGTATCCGCCTTGGGGGTTGGCATGAAACCATTTTTCTTGGCTACACTTTTTTTCATTTCTTTTTGTGTGTTTTTGAAAGGGCGTGTTTCGGCTCGAGCTCCTGCCTAGTTTCAGCCTCACTTGTGCTACCGTGTTTTCTTGCAATAGAAAGAAACGCAAAAAAGGCAACTTTTACGATGCTGAAAATCAACAGTAACACTGTAATTAGATTGGATGCAATATTCAAACGCCCGTCTGAGATGTAAAATGGCAGTCGTTAGTAGAAGTTGTTTTATTAAAATATTTCTAGATGCCTTTCAGTCTAGTTGGAAATGTATTCCGCTCAATACAAAAGCTTGGATAGGATTCACTGTCATCAGTTTTCGTGGTTCTAATATTTAGCCAAACAAAACAAAACAAAAACATGTTAGACGCCCTGCATCATGCCCATGGTCTTCGTAGAGTTAGTCCCTCTAATGATTTATGCCGACTGCGCACATCACTTCCTGGCACTTCACGACGAGCACCCATTTGAGACCTAGAAAAGTATGACTTTTAAATCTTTGATGGTAGGCATATGGGTGTGCTGTGCCGTCAACAAACCCCAACAGTTGTCCAGAAGTGCGTCCTTGTCTTTGACGGCCCAATATAAAGACCAAAACGGCCCTGTTACAACACGGCAGTATTTAAACACCACCAATACATGTGATATGAGAGTCATTACTAATATAATTTAAAGCGTATTTCCACGGTAGGGTAGTAAAAATGTCTATGGTAAACTAAAACCAAAGTTTAGTTGTTCCTTAATTCCGCTAAGCTCTAAGGCCGTCAAACGGTGCATGCGAGGCTCGTTACGCCGGAATTCAAAACGAAACTTGAAAAGCGTTTGAATCTACCGTTATTGCTCGGAAGTCCAGTGTTGTGTTTGCTAAATTATGCATTGTTTATGCCTATCTGGATTTAACCAGACGAAAACTTGACGTGTTATACTTCCTTCTCCCTATACCCCTTGGCCAAAATAAGGCGGCCTCGAAGCATAGTGGCAGTATGGCATGCGCTTTTAAAAATGTTGTATTCAAGTCTCTATTATTTTCTAAATCTACCTAGAAAATCCAAGGCGAACATTTCTGGAGGAAAGTTAAATAGATACCTATTAGCTATATTACCCAAGCATCAAGGAGAATGCAGCGATTGGTGTTCCACGCGCCACACGTGTCGGCTGCGGCAGTAGAAGCTTTTCAGAAGCAAATCCCTAAAACAAATTGCAGTCTTGCACGCGCGCTCGTCAACGCTTTCTTTTGATTATTTACTTTGAATGTTTCATACGGGGGAGGGCCTGCGCGTGTGGCGCGTGGAACACCAATCCCTGCATTATCCTTGATGCTTGAGTAATTTAGCAATAGATATATTTAAAAATGTAGCGTTAATGTGAATAAATAAAGTTGAGAGGAACGGTTTCTTTGGAGCGGCTTGCAAGCGCTATGGTCGTGAGAACTTTCAGTGGCATTTTTGACAGGAGGGCGCATGCACAGTTATAATCGGCGTTCAAGCACGCGCTCTTGTACATCTGACTGCATAGCCGCAGAAGGTCCATTAAAACGCGAACACTTTACCAACACCATGCTGGTTGCAAAAGTGATACTCGGGTTCACTTCGTTTGATTATCCCCTTTTGTTTTACTTAGAACTCAAAATGGAATGGTTTACTTTTCACGCGTGGGCCATACGCTTCACTTCTTGATCCTGCCTGTTTCAGGCTGAGTTCACGGAAAAAGATCGACGCGTATTGAGTAAGAGCAGCCATCTTGAGGTCTGGAGCGATCACGCTAAGGACGCTGAGGGAGTCTGCTCTGCAACTTGTGAAGCGGAGCGCACGCTCACCCGCTAACTATACGCCCCAACTCAGAGCGGGCCACGCGCGAACGGTTGACACGATGCTTCTTGCAGAGCGTAAAGTAGAGCATAGAGGGCTCATAAAAGTGGCCTAACTAAAACTCACGGATTACAAACGCGCTCGTCGTGACTTGTCCTGACACTGCCAATGTACACATTGTTGTTTTTTCGTGCCAGAACAAAAGTAAACACGTTAATTATTGGCGTATAAAAAAGGGTAACTTTTAACCAGACAGAGCAGCTGTGCTAGATACAATGAAAACGCGAAATTTACACAAACCATGCAGCGTCTCACCCTGTGAGCATAGCTCATGCAGTTTCGCGAGGGTCAACCACCTATGTTTGTTCATGTCATCGGGCAGGTGGTAGAACCTCTCGTTGATGTGGCCCAAGATGAGGTTCAGCAATACTGAGAACAACGACGAGTTCCGTCCAAACGCTCATTCAGGTTCGAACAGATGGTTGGACAAGCCAGTGGACAAAGAACAATGCAAAGCGTTTCGCTACATCGGTAACACCCTGCGCCGATCTGTCGGGTGCTTGGATTGGGAAGCCCGCATGCAGAGCAGCCAGATCCTTCTGGAAGCGGGATTGCCTCCCAGCGATTTCTCTTTCCGGTTGGCAATGTCCAGCAGACCGCGTTCGAAAAGGAAGCTTCGGCTACATGGCATGAGTGTTACAAATCATAGATCTGATGTATTTCCAGCTCAATCTCGTTAGTAGAGGTCTCCTTCCTGGAGATCCGCGGCGATCCATCGTGCAGGTGCCTTCGCTAGCCTTGAGCAACACGGTACTCGTTCTTCTCGAAAGGGTGTATCGCAATGCGCAAAGCTTCGTCCTTTTATTTCAATTTTTCTACTTCGGAATACACAACTCCGTTTCATTTCTGATTCGAGTGGAGCAATAGCCACTAGAGCAAGTGCCGGCCTTTCAGCTAGAGTGTATTTCAGCGTCCCGACCAGCACGCCCGCTCGTGCTGTGCAAGTACCGTCCAGAGTAAGATGCTCATGCTTATACCTTCGGCTTTATGGTACACAAGGCTGAACGATCATATTTATATTTTATAGCTTAATATTCTTCGTGGGTGTGCCAACACTTTTGTGTTTATTATTCTCGTCCTCGTTCTTGCTGCCTCTACAAACACGCTCCTTTCACTCTCTTGGTGTTCACGTTTTTGTTTTCTTACTAGTACTATCAAAGTCTTTTTGTGCGGCTACACATGCTGAATTTTTTGAACGCTTTCAAAACGCTCTTACGCCGAAGAAAACGGTCTGCTAAAACGTGTTATTTGACTTCAGTTTTTCATTCCGGCAAAGCAGGCCGCGCAGGCGCAGTTTGGCACCCTCGGGAGTGGAGCGGAAAATGGAAACGGTATACTAAAAACTCTCTATTGTGCAAAGAATTCCTTACCAAAGCACCCGCTGCGTTGACGTTTTTGCGGATTGGTGCGTGCGCTGCTCACCCGCAAGGAAGGCAAGACATACTGGACACACACAAAAAATGAGACATTTATCTGAACAGGCCCAGCAATGGAGTGATCATAAGCTCGCGAGCTCTGGGCCTTGCTATCGTCCTTGTCTTTCCTCCTTGCACCAGCCCAGACACCACGTAACTGGCAATAACTATACTTCGGGTTCCACCTTATGTTGTACCGCAGCGAAGGCTAGAAGCGCGAGAGCTCATAGCGTTGGCAGCCGCTCTTAAATCACGAGAGCTTGTGCCGACCGAGATGTGCCCCAGAGCAAGGAGCTCGCGCTCGTAGCCTTTCCCTGCGGTACATCATAAGGTGAAACAGAGTATTGTGCCCTTCTCGGTTGGCTTGTGGAGCGATTTGATGTCGTGGCTGCTACGTGGTTGTGTTTATTTGGCACAGGGGAATCGGTGGGCCGAGTGGGGGAGAAAGAAGAAAACGCCCTTTCGAACGGCCACGTTTTCCATGTTCTCCGGGGAAAATTTATCGGCCGCTGGCCGAGGAAACGTTATGACGTCTGCTAACGTTACAGAAGACTACCGGATAATCCTGCCACGTCTGACATCAGGTAACCTGAGCCTGAATTCCGTTTTCTTGCATGGGGACCTCTCGGCGCGCCCGTATCGAGCTCCTGATTTTCGAGACGCCCTACGTGGCATCGTCGAATTGAAGGACGTTGTGAGCCTCGGACAGTTCCAGATGTCTCACGTCTGGATGCTGACGTGTGTCAACGCCGTTACCAAGGCAAAGCTCGTCGCTCAACGAGAGCTCTGCGTGAAAGGCCGAAAGTGCCTTATCATTGACCCGGACAAGCAAGAAGTAAACCTAAAGCTTCTTTGGCTTCCACAGCACCTAGAGGATCGACGAGTTATCGAAGCTCTCACCCCGTTTGGAAAAGTGCGATCGATCAAGAGAGAAAAATGGAGGTGCAGCGAGCTGGAGCACATGGAGACTCTAAATCGAGAGGTAGTACTGGTACTAGGAGATGGTGTCAATGCCAGTCAGATACCACATCTCCTTCAAGTCTACGGATGCCAGAGCCTTGTCCTTATTCCTGGGCGACCTCCGTTGTGCTTGCGCTGCAACAAAGTGGGACATATTCGACGCTACTGTAGAACACCGAGGTGCTCCAACTGCCGGCGGTATGGTCATCTAACTGAGGAGTGTGTCAACGGCGCCACCTATGCTGACATGTTACGACAAAGTCAAACACACGAAGATGACACAGCGGCGGAACTCCTGATGGATGTCAGTGAGGTAGCTGACGTCACCGGGGAATTTCCACCCGTCGAATCGGCCCATCCTTCAGAAGACGCACGGCCCGGTGACAGTACAGACATCCAGCCATCACAAAACATCGACAAGAATGAAGAATTTCCAGTGTTGGAACCTGCAGCATCCCCGAACACCAGCACCATACAGAACGCACACGTGGAACCTGATGCGACTCCCGCACCGACTGTCTCCAAAGCTCCGACTACACCCCAGCACGCAGTTAGCGAGGACGGCCCTCCCCCGAGCAGCAGCCAACCACTTAAGCGACCGGCACCGGTTGACACGGAGGCACCTTCGTGTTCAAGCGAGCCCTCAACACTACGCAACCGTGTTGGCGACGGAGACGTCGCCAAAAAGAAAGCATCGGGGTCCCGTGCCAAGCCGAACGCGAAGCCAGGATCTACCTAAAGTGTGGCGAGTGGCGTTCAACGCTGAATATGCGGTCTCTATGAGGACGGATAGCAAGCTAAGAATATTCCCCTAAATTTCACAACACTAAACGTCCGAGGTCTAAGATCTCGTGCGAGGCAGGTGCAACTTTGTCGGCTCTTGCAACGTGAGCGCCTGGACATTGTTGCGATTCAGGAGACAAAGATAGAGTCGGAGGAGGCCACAACAAGTGCGCTCGAGCCTTTTCTACACAGGTATGAAGTTTGTGTGAGTCACGCTGTGGGGCTATCGGCTGGTTGTTTCTTGTTTCTCCGCAAAGACTTAGACTACACCTCGCTCTCGTACACGGTTGACACTGAAGGTCGTTTTATTTGTTGTGACATTTACTTAGAGGGAATTCACTGGCGGCTGATTTGCGTTTATGCCTATAATGACTGTTCTAGTCGACTTTCATTTTTCCAAAATTTAGATGCTTTTCTTGACACCGACAAATGTATTGTTCTGTTTGGCGACTTTAACTGTGTATGCGAAGCCCACGACCGCTCGACGATCAGTCTGAGAAGAGACAACAGTAGTATTGCTCTCGAGAATCTTGTGCGCCAACACTGCCTAAGTGACGTCGGTGCCTCTCGAACGTCCATCAATCGCTTCACGCACATGCAAAGTTCTGGCCACGCACGCCTTGATAGAATATACGTGTCTAGTTGTCTTTTGGAACACACATTTGAATATTTGGTAACGCCGGTATCCTTCTCTGACCATTGTGTTGTAACTGTCAGGCTAGGTGAGAAACGTAAACAAATGTCTAGACCCAAATGGGCGCTGTGGAAGTTAAACAACAATCTTCTTAAAAACAATGACTTTAATGAGCGACTAATTACCTGTTTTATGGCCATTCGTAGTAATACCGATCTTTCCATTTTTGCACAGTGGGATAGTTTTAAGCAAGAAGCTAAAAACATCGCAATTGAGTGTGCGTGTATTCAGGCATATCACGAGAAAGCTGACAGGCGTGCACTTACACATAGCCTTCACGAACTGTATGAGTCTGGAATGCGAAAAACCAGGTAGTTTTCATGAGGAAATTTGCTTTCTGAAATCTGAGCTCCAACGCCACGAGCTTCAGCGTTACCGAGGAGCGGCCGTGCGATCAAGATGTCAACGCCTTGTATCGGCCGAGCAACCTACTAAAAAGTCTTTAGATGACGAGCGCAGACACGCCTTAGCAAAAGAAATTCCGGAGTTGCTATGTAATGGCGCTTACTCAAGAAATACCGACAGCATTATGACCACATTCACACAACACTATCAAAACTTATTTGATCAGGCCTCCCCTCATCAAACGAAGAGTATATGCCTCTCGTTTCACTGCTGCCCAGCTTGAATGACGAGGACTCCGAACTATTCACTCGACCGTTTTCTCTCAAAGAGATATGCCAGGCCGTGGGGTCCCTTCCTAGCTCGAAGACACCTGGACCAGACGGCCTTTCAGCAGAATTTTATAAGCAACACATAGACATGATATGTCCATTCCTCCTTGAACTTTTTACAGCTTCACTTCAGTATGGCAGGTTACCTCCATCGTTTTATCAGAGTCACACCGTGTTAATACCAAAAAGCTCCGACTCTGACAAGTTAAGGACTGTTGAAGGGTATCGCCCAATAGCGCTCTGCAATGTCGATTACAAAATATTTGCCAAAATTCTTACTAAACGCTTACAATGTGCCATTTCAAGAGTGGTTGGAGCTCATCAAACGTGCGGGATTAAAGGCCGCACAATCCAGACAAACATTCACGTAGCGCGATCTGTTCTTCATTGCTGCGACAGTTTACAAGATCAAGTGGCCATGCTTCAAATTGACCTAGCGAAAGCTTTCGACCGCGTTAGCCATTTCTTTTTGTTTGCTCTTTTAGAACACATTAACGTAGGAAAGGTCCTCCTTAACGGTATAAAAATATGTTATTCCGAAGCAATAACTCGATTAATAGTAAACGGGGCTCTTTCCTCACCAATTCACCTTCACTCATCTGTAAAACAAGGATGTCCCCTGTCTCCCCTTCTGTTTGCATTATATTTGGAGCCTCTGTGTCTAAGTATACTGAAAAGTACAGACGTAAAAGGTTATAAATTGTTATCTCAAGAAGTGAAAGTTCTGGCTTATGCCGATGATGTAGCCTTTTTCTGTGTTGATAAGCAAAGTATCGACGCTGCATTACAATTAACCCAGCAATTTTGTAGGGCAACTGGAGCGCTGGTTAATACCTCCAAGTGCTGTGGACTTTGGTATGGGACTTGGGGGACAACGCCCTCGGATTATGCAGGAATGGCGTGGTCTGGCGTGCCAACTACTTACCTTGGCGCACCTCTAGAATGTGTTCGAAATAGCTCACGCTACTGGACAGAAAGTGTCACAAAACTTAAGCGCCGAGCGGACATGCTGAAGCCTAATCATCTTTCGGTGTTTGGCCGTGCTACAGCATGTAACATTTTCCTAGTCGCCAAACTGTGGTACGTGCTTCAGGTTATTCACTGTGCCCGAGGACACCTTCAGCGTTTCCATAGGATTTTTGCGACCTTCATATGGGCCTCTTCATGGGAGCCAATGCGGCGCGACAATTTGTTTCGGTCTATCGAAGCGGGAGGACTAGGCTTAACCCACCTATTTGTACGGAAAATTGTTTCACGTTTCATGTTCCTCAGAACGTCTTCCCACCCGTTCATTAGGACCTTCCTCCAAACTCACTTGATGAATCTCCTCCCTGACTTCGTTGTTTCATCCGACCATGTGGCAATGCCTCGACCTTTTGGCTTTCTCAAAGAAGTCGTGGAAGCTTTTGAGTTTTTGAAAGTGCGATTTTCTTTGGATTATTTATTTACTGTTTCCAGAAAAGAGCTTTACCACAACCTAATAGATTCGCTATTTCCAGACCCTTTATATCGCAGCAACTATCCAAATAGTACAGATCAAGATGTTTTAAAACGAGTTCGCAGAATGCGCGTTCCCCCAACTGCAAAAACATTTTTCTTTAAGCTTCATACTAACACACTTCCCGTAAAACCATGGCTTCGTGACAAAGGGATTTTTGTACCGTGGTCGGTCAACTGTCGTTTATGCAACACGCCAGAGACTATTGAGCATTGCTTCATTTTTTGCACAGATGCATACCTTTTCTGGGATGTTCTTCAAAGGACTATAAAAAAGGACTTGTATATCAACGCATACTCTATTCGTTTTCTTCCTGTGGAAGATCCAGAAACATTCCCTCTGATTTTTTTATTTTGCTTGGTATGCATAGTCTCTGGAAGACTCGCATGATAGACAGAAACGCTGAACCACCAAGGACTACCAAATCAAATTTTATCGAAACATGCAACCACGTAAAAAGTGTCCTTGATGAACTCGGGGAAAAGCCAAAATGGTACTGGCGACTTGAAAAGTGTCTTTTGTTTCCTGATTTCTGATACAGCCGAGTCAGCCCTGCGTACCCGAAGAGGTATGCAAATTTGTCTGAATTGTAAAAGTGTTGGTGAAAATGTATCTGAATAAGCTTGTATAATCTCAGTGCATTCTCGTTTCAAAACTGCAACTATGACCCATGTGCCCGCCGTCTATGCTTCCATGCAATAAAGAAAAAAAAAAGATCGGTGGCCGAGTGGGCTAAAGCGCACACCCAGCTCGACGCGCGTGGAGCGAAAGCTCGCGCTGCAGAACCCAGGGATCCTGGGTTCGAGCCCCACCCCTGCCCGTTTCGATCTGGATGAGCATCGTACCGGCGTGCGGTCGTGTATCACTACTGCGTGGTGCACGTTAAAGACCCCAGGCTAGCGGTTGTACCGCACTGGCTAAATTGCTCATCTACAGCGAGTGACTCGTCGCAACTTTAAATGGCTGACCAACTACACGCTGTATAAATACCCCACAACCGACAATCTTTTTATTTTTTTATATTTGGCACATTGTTTACTTGGACACAACACTGCACCCTCTGCGAAACTCTATCGCGGCGGTACGAATCGGAGTGTGGCCGCGCTGCGTGGATCCACTAAGTATGGCGTCCGATGTAGAAGGTGCAGGTATCGTCTTCTATAGTGGTACTGAAGTAACCCGCGCGTTTGCCTTCACAAAGAGCAAGTGTATATTGCGTTACTTCTTATTTGCGGACGGAACATAACAAATACATCGGCGCCGTCAACTTATGTCTAAAAAAAACCGACTTGCGCTAAGATATTTTGGTTGACGTCCACGTGTCACCCTATTGAAAAAAAGATGTCTGTGAGGCCCACTAGGATTTCCTGTGATGGCCTGGAGAGGCCTTTTAAAGTATCCCAAAATGTCTGATGGGCCCACCAGGCTCCTCTAGTAGGTCTGTGGGGCCCATCAAGATACCCTTCTGACAGGTGTGCGTTCCTTCAAGGTCGCTCTAAAAGGTATGTGAAACCCACCAGACATTATCGGGAGGAGCTCACAGAATTCATCCAAAGACGGTAGTGCGCAAACATCCTGTGTTCATCGGCAGCCCGGTTCGGTGACGCGAGTGCGTAAACCTGTTGTGTCGCTCTTTATATCAGTTCATTGTGTAGATGCAGTTGCAAGCGAATATCACTGCGATCGAGACTCATTGAGTGCAAACGATGCCCACATATTGCCGCCCATTGAGAACCAATAGAAGTCTGTCGAGCTAGTTTTGTCAAACGATCTCGTCCCAAGAATGCGGCGGTGCAGAGTTAGCCACCCAGCGGCCATGCCGATGGGTGGCTGGGCCGCTGGGTGGCTAAGTCGGTCAGAAATGTGTCACATATGCGACGGACAGCAGACGGAGTTATACGTATTGCTTATTTTTACTTACATTTCTCAGCGTTTGCGTGTATACTGCGTTTCAATATTTACGAATTCAAGGCCCACCAGCGCGTGATTGTTGCTTCAGAAACGGAGCGCTGAAAATTCCATTTATTGAGAAGTTGCCGGCATAACATCGCGGCTTCCAAATGTGCTTCGGGAAGCCGAAGCGAATCCCGGCCACACCCCCACACTATGAAGATCTCTCCTTCCTTATCTTTGAGAGAGAAGGTTTCTGACCACGCAGACCACAGCATCTGGAATGTGGAGTGCCCCAAAGCAAAGTAGTCTGGTTTTAACAGCGCGCGACTGGTAGGGGCGCCTTGAAATTAGAGTCGCCGTGACATCCCCGCGTCCGGATTAGTCAATTTGCTGCCGCTGGCAACGGTCGTAGGTCGGCCGGTGGGCGGGAAAGTCTTTGTCCCTGTTGGCTGTTGACGCTCGGTGACCTCGTGTGAAAGCGCTGTTTGTGCGAAGGATGTATGTGCATAGCTGTAGCGACTTTCCTCGGCATGTTCTTCGGGAGCCTGGGCAGCATGGGGCTGTTTTCAATAT
Source organism: Ixodes ricinus (assembly GCA_037355805.1). Taxonomy (NCBI): domain Eukaryota; kingdom Metazoa; phylum Arthropoda; class Arachnida; order Ixodida; family Ixodidae; genus Ixodes; species Ixodes ricinus. The sequence continues at coordinate 12,565 of JAZHYW010009053.1, forward strand.
CTGGGTGATGCACGCGGATGGCCCCATTCACCAGGAGTCGTGCGTCCGAGAACGCAGCCACGCTGGAGGTCGGACAAGCTTTGCCGCACTGGGACGAAGCCGCCAAGCGATCCGCCTCATTGTACCTCGAATGCCGCAGTGGGCCGGCAGCCACTGGAAGGCATTTCTCCATTTTGGCTCTGCAACATGATCGGCGCGTTCGCCAGCCCTCCGGTGAGCGGTGGTGTACGCTTCAGGTTGGCGAGCTGGGTCAGTGCCGCCTTCGAGTCGCTCAGGATTACCAGGCGGTCGGGCACATTCTCTGCTTCAGCCATGGACAGTGCCCGGCGAAGCTCTGCCAGCTCGGTTGTCGCCGAGCGTGCAGGAAAGGCGCTCCACTGCTCGTGCTCCAAGGTCTCAACGCCATGCTGCGGCTGTTACTTTGTGTGTGTCGTGGTCGACGGACTCGTCCGTGTAGCCTCGCGCCCGTCCTTGAAGCGCTCTGTGTGTTTCGGGCCCTCGGAGTTGGCGTGGAGTTTCATTCCGAGCGGTGCCTCTGTTCAGTTTTATCAGTTGAACTACCTTACGCCTCAGGAATTTACCCAGCGGCATTGTGAGTACCTCGAAATATATATTTTTTGCGACAAACAACTCGGTTGTTCCTATTTCGACTGATCACTTGGCTGCAGCTGCTTGCGCGCGGGTTCTGAGTAAACGCTGCTATACATTTTTGATTTGTCGCGGTTCGCCAGAAAGCTGCATTTCTAAGATATGTTGGCTAAGGTGTTCGGCCGAGGGGCTAAAGTCTGAAGTCTTGAAGTCTGACGTCTGAAGTCTGAAGTCATGAAGTTTGAAGTCTTGTCTGAAGGGCTGAAGTTTGAAGTCTGGAGTCTTCATGGTTTAGCAGGGTCCCATAACACATCGGGGCTGAAAGGTCTTTTTTCAACAGGGGTGCTATAATTTCACTCTACCTTGCTCCTTTTTTCGGTGATTTCGCAATGAGGACATTATTGGTTTCCACTTTTTTATGAAAATGAACGACAATATTTCGCTATGTGGGCTATATGGCGCATATCTGCAATTAGAAGTTCGCTGCCCTGCACAATTTTATGGGCTGTTCCTGCTGCACATGAACGCAAACGTTTTGAACCAGCAGCATAAGTCTCCACCTCATAACTGAGCCGCAAACACTATATAATATAAATTTTATATTTGTAACTCGATTAGCGCAGCGGTATACAAACCACCCCGTATAAAATCAGTACTTGTTTTCCAACCCAACATAATCCGCGGTATCAAATAGTTAACTACTGAGAAAATTATCGCCGTGCTCTGCAGTTTGTAGATTAAGCCTACTATGATTTACATACCGTAACGTGAAGCTCTATAAAAATGGGTTAAATGAACTAAGGCTCATTGGACTAGTAGAAGGCACCTAACCAAAGACAGGACTTTAAACAGTCTCCTTGGTTTTGTTAGCACTTTATATCAGACGTTTTAGGCCGTTTCACAGATGCAGTGATCAACCCTAGAAACAGCTCAATCAACCCTAGAAACAGCGGTGACGTAGCGCTGATAAAGTAACTTAACACTATATCAACCCTTTGTCACTAATATCGCGCGAAGTCAGCGCTCGATCAGTAAAGTCAGGCGTATTTCCAGCGCTGACTAATAGCGCTGAGGTAGCACATTTGTGTATGTGTAAACAGGTCCTCAAGGGAAGTGCTATAAGTGCGATTTGTTTATGTTATGTGTTTCATAAATATAATGATTCTTAATAGAAGAGAACGCATAGTTTATCATTGATGCTTCATGCTATCCTTTTATGAATTGGGCTATCGATTAAAAAATATGCACTGCCTGCTGCTCGGTGTTTTTCTCAAGTAATAACGTAGATAAACTTTCAGCGTTCACAAAGCGCTAGAATGAGACCGAAGCTTTCGCGAGGCCCGAGCATTCCCAGAATGCAACTCGAACCTCACTGTCACTCGCGTTCACTCTGGCAGTTTCGTGCCACCTTGACACGCCTCGCGAAACTGGCTCCGACCAGATCTTTGCGCTGGCAACTCTGAACCAGAGCAGCGACGAGCAGCCTTGATGCGAAGAGTCTCAGCATTAGGCCGAAGACCTCCTGTTTTCCAAGGAATCGGAAAGGCCGAGTCCGGTCCGTTTGGAACGTGACTGTCGTTACCCGCAAGATTCATAGTTATCATCTCGGCCTGTCTCTGGTAAGCGATGGAGCGACGAGCGCTCTCAAGATACTCTCGACGCTGTTGGACAAGCGCCAGCTGCGTCATTCGTTCCATGTCCTCGCGGAGAAGGCGCTCTTCTTCGCGGCGATGTTCCTCCTCGAGGCGTGCTTGTTCCTGGCGGCGGCGTCGCTTCTCCTCCAGCATTTGTTGCTCCATCAACATTCGCTCTTCTTGTTGGAGCCTTTCGTCGCGAAGTGCAGCTTCTTCTCGCAGTAATCTCTGTTCGCGGCGAAGGCGATCTTCCTTCTTCCTGAGCTCGTCCAGCCGCAAGCGTTCCACTTGAGCCGTTTCATCTGGATGCCTCCTCGCGTAGCATTCCAGGCACTGGCAAGAGACACTGGAAATCAAACCCACGGCCCGGGTGCTGAGAGCAGGCTTCCCCTGCCATGTCAGAGCTTGATCGGAGTACAAATAACTTGCGGGGCATATCTCAATGCCCTCAAGGTTTCGTTCAACATACATCCAGGGCAGGATCCAAGTGGGTGCATTGCCGGTCCACATTGATTGCTGTTCGTCCCTCAGCGGTGACCCATCTTGATACGTGGGCTGGGGTGCCCGAAGAGTTTGTCCTGGATATCCTTTCTGCCGCAGAGCTCGATACGCTGTAGCAGGGGGAGCCCGCGATTCGGCGAAATGGCTTGGCCAACAGGAACCGCAAGACAGACAAGCTGATTCCTCCACTCTTGTTGACGACCTCGTTGGCTTTCCGCCATGCATCCATTCTTGGAAGTCGTCCTTTAACTGCTCATCTAAAGACCACCCTTCTCGATTCTTGTAACGACGTGACGTTGTTGGAGCTCGAGAATCAGTGTCATCAGGACGTGCCGTTTGTTCATTCATACCAGCGACATTTGCATTAGCTTCGTTTCTTAATTCGGGAAGTGACGCTTCCCTTCTGCATTGCTGAAAATCATATTTGTCCTGAGTGTCGGCCCCTTTAGTAAATTGTTCTCCCGAGTCGTCCGTCTGCGAAGCTGACTGCACAGTTGTGTGATTTTGTTGGTCTGCTTCGTCAATAGCGTAGAGCTCATCGAGGAGGCATTTTACTTGCTCTCTGGCCTTTTTAATGTCCCTTAGCAGAGAACGCTTCTTCTGCGGTTCTGGACGATCCGACTTTCGCGAATGCTGTTTAGTGTCCAACTGCACTGACTTTCGTGATGGTTGTTTAGTGTCTTTTTTTGGTTTCTTCTGATGTCCGTGTCTATGTTTTGGGTCAGACAACGCTTTCTCCAAACCAAGTCTTGGAGGATCCTTGACGATCGAGGCGTCGTTTTCATTGCGGAAAACTGTGCCCTTCTCAAAATTAGTGATTTTTGGTTCTTGACTCATTTTTTGTGAAGTTGACTTATTTTTAGTGCCTTTTTCTTTTTTGCGAGAAGTATTTGTAAACGCAGAGCTAGACGAATCTGAACTCGATTCGTCGTTACCTGACCTGGCCCCTTTATCAAACTCAGCGTAAGAAGAACCTGTTTTGTCTTCATAGGGGTCTAGAGTCTCACTTGACTCATAAATGATTTCGTTGTCTAGCGACCATTTTCCCGAAGATTCATTTTTCCGAATTTTTGAAATGTCTCCAGTAGCCCTCGGTGCTTTGAATTTTTTCAATGTCCGTACTTTTGACGCACCTGCTTGAGTACTTGCGAGTCGCACACTGTCCCTTGCTTTATTGAAACCTTGGCATTCTTCGTCAAGGCCTCCTTTGCTTGTGGGTAGCGCCATGTCCTCCCCTTCCTGGTCATCACTTGAAACCTTATTTTCTTTTTTATGTGGACGTTTTACATGTGTATTTCTGATTGAATATAGTTCTGTCTGAGTTAAAACATCACACGAGGACTTAAATGCTTCCGTCGCTTTCTTGGACTTAACCGCTTCACCGATTTGAATTACTTCGGAAGGCGGAATGTAGCCCTCATTGCCAGCGACGTCTGGCTTGACTCCTAGCTCTACTCCAATATCCTTACCTAAACTTAGATCATCCTCCTTCGCAAAACGTAAGTTCTCGGTCGTTGACTGCGGACTTGGCTTTTCGTCGGCTGTGAGGTTCTTGATATAGAAAGGCTCCTTCGAACTCAAAAGTGCAGAGTCGCTACTGACCGCTAAATATATGTCGCTCAAATTTTTACCTTGTGATATCATCGATGAGTGGCGTCTTATAAAATCCGCATTTGCAGTATTCTCCTGTTGATCTTCCAACGGCCACGAAAGTTCAGGATTTATCAAGTCAGGCTTCCTAGCTGAAAATTCTGTCCTAGCATCCTGAGCGTCAACGATATGTGTTTCGCTGGAACTACGCAGTTTTTCCGGTGCCCTCGATGAAGCTTCGGAGCGAGACCTGCTTGTGGGTGGACGCCTTGGTTCGGCCCATGTCGCTTCATCGGCGGCCCTACGAGCGCCTTTGGTAGAACGCCGACCTTTAGGAAGTAGCCATCGCGAAGATCCTTTTTTAGAACGGGGCTTCTTTTCTTTGGCGGTTCCGATTCCTTGTCTTTTGTTATGTGCAGCAGGTCCTGAGGAAGATGGGCTACGTCCCTCACGCAATGCAGCCGAACTGGCAGTTTTCTGTGACCACGTTGCGTGGGACGCCGTCTTCTTGTCACGCTTCGAGGAGCCCTTGCGCAGTCGATCAGTTAGCTTAGCCTTCCTCAGCATCGGTTTTGATCGACGCATTTTTCTTCATCCCCGATGTAGACTGTATCAATTCTTCTATGCTGTTGCGCTTCCTCTACTTCGTCTTTTCTGCTCCGAACGTATTTTGCAGAAAAAATGGTCAAGACCACGACCGGCTTTATAGGGGCGACCTGCTCACTCCGCGTGTCCCTATGGGAGCGCGCGGGCCACGAAATATCACGTGAACGGCCGGCAGAGGACCGGAGGTGTTCTGCTAGGCGCCGCCCTGGCTCAACACCAAAGCGCGGCGGCCGCTATGGAAGGCAATGGAAACGTGTGGAAATAACGTTGGTTTTAGATTATTTCTGTCGCATTTAATAGGCAGACGCTAATGCTGGCACATGGTGTGAACAAAATAAGTTAAAAAGAGTCACTATAATATAGTTTTCTCGAGCGGATTAGTTAGTATTGTTAGCTAAGCACCAGCAGGAATTGTACGAGGACGAGTGCATCCAGTCCGCCTGCTGGAGACCTACTCCGTGATCGGAATGAAAACTCGAGTTAAATGCTCCGCAGGTGGGCCGTGACGCTCTTGGTGAATGTTCAAAGTCAGACACTGTTGATTGGTAGTGAACTGGTGACTGGCGGGAGGGGGGGAGGGGGATGCTAAAGTTGCATTCCACGGGGTGCAGAAGGAGTTCTAACGTGACTGAAGCCTACGGTCAAAGGGGCTCGCAGTCCCATAGTGCGAGTACACCACAGGAGGAGGCAAAGGAAGCGTGGAGTCCGGTAGCAGAAGAAGTGGCCACAGGAGCACGTGGTCAGCTACCTGGCGTCGATGTTGAAGCAGGTTCCCTGCCGAGTGAGAACGGAGGAATGCTGTGCTTTCTGGATAGGATGAGTGTTCGGAGGCCAAGTTGTCGCCTCATAATAAGGTAGGAAGCACGACACTGCACTGGCTCGACGGGAGGCAACAAGTTGCCCTGGTTGCCGATCCCACCGAGCAGCACGAGCATCCGGGATGGCTAGCGCCAGTGCGCGGCCGTTTGGACAGCAATCTGGGCACATCAGGGACTGTCTCTTCTTGTGGACCGAATGACGAAGCTAAGGAGTCAGCTTTCACCGGACACGACGTTTTGGACATAGCGGTGGAGATCGAAATGCTGGTCGATGATGACATCTAGGAGGTGGATACGCAGGCTGTTCTTGGGATCTCCACCTCGGTTCCAGGAAAAGTGTTGGACGGGTCGAGGGATTGACGCAGAAGCAGTGATGTGCATAGTAGCGCATTTGGTCTAGCTTAGGGAAGTTTGTTATGAGTTTGTTTAGAGAGGAATGCGATCTAGATCAGCTTCCTGGCTCTTTGCCGAGACGGCCCCTTTAATCACCAATAACGACTGCGAAGAGTACGCTTGAAACGCAGCCCGATTGTCCTCCGAAACGATCGCCGATCGTGGAGCCGGACACACTTTTCTGAATTCACACGCGAAAGCAGTCTGCTGATGTTAGTGCTTCTAGCGCCAGAAAACGCGGTGGCGGTTTCAGCGAACTTTAGAAAGTACTAAACAAGCAAAAACAAATGCGGCGCGCTCGCGCGCTGCCTCAGGTGACCGCGGTCGCCCCTAATAAAGCCAGTCAGTGGCCGAGACTATACTTCGTTTCAGCTTGATTCCAGACGCAGGCGATGCTGACAAGCGCGAGGCTCCGGGCTTTCTGCATCCCCTGCCAAGCACGCGCGCTCGTGCAATGGCCTAAGCACTAGTTTCAGAGCCCGCGCTGCTTCGTAGCATCGGCCTGCGTCTGGACCCAAGGTGAAACGAAGTATAGGTCAACGAGTCAAGATCAGAGAGGCAATGGCAAAAGAGACCGCCGCCATAATCACCAATTGGGATAGGCTGTGGGATCATTAGGAGATTTAGTATGCAAATCGCTTTATCTTTGAACGAAAAAAAAATGTCGTTAGTTTAGGCAGCGGCAGATTTGTCTGCCCGAGCATGGCAAGATTGTTAACCACTGGAAATGAAAAATTTAGCCTTTGTAGTACGACTAGCCTGGGGTCTTTTACTTGTGCCACACCCAGTAGTGATTCACAACAGCACGCCGGTTCGAGGCACATCTTGGCCGAAACATGCAAGTGTGTGTGTATGTGTGTGTGGGGGGGGGAATGTTTGAACCCTGGGTTCTTCAGCGCGAGTCTTCGCTCTACGTCCTTTCGAGCTGCGGTGCACGAAAACACTAGAAAGTAATTGTGTTGTATGTTGAGACGGCCAAGAGTCAGTCTGCCTTAACGGGCGACTTATGTCTCAGCTGCGCAGGTGATAAAATTAGCCAGTACGGAACAACCGCCAGTTTGGGTCTTTAATGTGCACCACACGCAGTAGTGATACAGGACCGCACGCCAGTACGATGCTCATCCACATTGAAACCGGCAGGGGTGTGGAAGAAACCCAGGATATCTGGGTTCGGCAGTGCGAGCTGAGGTAAATAACACTGACCCCCCCCCCCCCCCCGGTCGCCTCCTTGCAGGGAAATTTAAACGTCAACAGATTGATATTGAGCGCAGTCACATATTAGACCCCAGTGCTTCGTCAGTGTAGCGTCTAGAGCCTCCTGCCCTAGGTGTCGCGCCCGGTCCCACTACATTGATGTCTCCCAACGTTCGGAGCATGCGTGACGCCGCCATGCCTGTGATTCACTAGGAGAAAAGTGGCAGTGCACGCGAAAGCTCGGATCGTCTTATGCTGCGCACGATCAAAGCTGCGCCGAAGTTGTTGCACGTGTAAAATAATTTATGCCAAAAAATGAGGGAGGGGAAGAGACGAGAGCACGCTGTGACGTAACGAAGGCCGAGCTCTGGTACGAATGATACCTGGGGTGCCTATTCGTGTTATTCTGGTCACAAACGGTCCCGTTCGTGTTTCTCGAAAACTCCTCCCCCTACCAACCGCGCGCTCCTATTGGCCACAGCGCGCGTGATAATTCCACACGGTTCCCATGGGAACGTTCGCAAAACACGAAATCAACCGTTTGCCGTAACTGTCGCTCTTCGAGTTCGGACCGTGACGACAAAGTGGCGTATGACCAAGTCCGACCTGCGTAGCTATATACGTGGAAGTCACGTAATTAGATTAACTGCGGTATTACTCGACACACCCTACTTTCTGTTTCACAATGAGTGCGAGCTAAGGTGCGGGTGTAGGAGCTTCTACAGAACGATGCTCCAAGCTTTCAACGTCTCTGTCCAGAGCAGCCGCGCTTTGCGCAGTGCAGCCAGCGTTCGTGGAAGCATCGTTCGGGGTGACGTGCTCCGTGCTTTTAACATCTGTTTCTACCTTGCACGAAGGGGAACAAGCTTTGATCAGGATTCACAGAGCGTAGAAAATGGCGGCGATGCTTCTGGCGCAGCGATGGCTCTGCCAACGCGTACAAGGACGGGTTTTTCCGCGAGCTGCCCGGCGATACGCTCGCGATTGCTGACGACGACTGTTCTGACGGCAATACCGCTCGTGAAAGCACCGTGTGATCGCAGTGTGACCAGCTGCGCGACGAGAGACGGCGACGATGAGAGGTGATGACCGTCGAGCAGCAGCTACTAATTGAATCGCACTGAGATTTTCGCAGCGGGGAACTACAAGAGCGCGGTTACACCAATGATCACATAGCTAATGCCCAGTGGATGGTAATCAGAGCCGTGACGGCCGTCACCAGTGTCGCTGTCAACCGGCTAAAGAGACGGCTGGGTCGACAAAACCCCGGACCGAGGCAACTGCAGCATGTGCGAAGAAGGCTTTGTCGCTACCACGACAAGCACACCGACGTCGTGGGGTGCGTTGACGGAACCTAGGATCTTAGCTGAACCCTCGTTACCTCATCATCGGTCTGAAGGAGACCGTCACCGTTCTGAAGGCCTCCTACACTTTGCCGCAAACACCCCTTTGCCATTAACAACATGGTGGTAAGTTGACGTTAAAACTTCAGGGTTTCTACCACTTCAGGGTTAGTGCGCGCTTAGTGCCTATCTCTACAGTTGACCGTTTGTTGCGGTTTGTAGCTACTGTCATTCCGCAATAAAATCTGGGTGGGCTGCTGATGGCATTTTATTATGTCAATTATATGTTCTATCTTTCTGCGCAAGCTTCTGGAGTTACATGTCAGTCATCGGACAGTCATAAGAAACACTGTTTGATTCCCTGCCATTAACACGCATAGGTGTGTCCTAAAATGAATTGTTAGTTGTTTAGACAGCCAGACTTTAGTCTGCCGGAGTATGCAGCAACATTGTTACCCACTGTAGACGAGAAATTTAGCCAGTGCAATTTTGTGGATGGTTGTCACCACACGTGACAAGAAAACTATAAAGATGCAATGTCCTACATTCAACACACATCATGTTTAATGTAAAGGTCATGATACCAATTAAATAGATTGTCGTTTCAAAAGTGACAGTGACTCATTGAAATTAAAGAGTTCTGTTAACTGGATTTTTGAAATTTGCCTGTGATGCAGAGCAAATACGCACTACCGACTTATCACCATCAATCACCATCAAGCATAAACGACGAGCGGAAGCAGAGTAGGTGTGTAGAAGGAAAAGCGAGCGTATGCTAAAGAAGAACACTTGCCAACGTGAAGAATGTCAACAACTATCTTGTCATTGTGGTACGAGCTCAGTCTGCTATGCACATGCTGCAGCCTGTGAATGTAGGATTCTCCCCATATGGTATCAACCAGTGGCGAAGCCAGGTTGGGGGGGGAGGGGGAGGGGGCTTATGGGGCTTCGCCTCCCCCCCTCCCAAATCCGGCGGGCCCTAGATTATACACACACATTTCGACAGCATCCACCCCCCCTCCACGCCCCCAAGTCATGAACATCTCAGTTACCTCAACTTTCCCTCCCCCTCACCCACTCAAAAGTTTCTGGAAGTAATGCCACTACGATCAACAGCACTCGAATAGATGGTCAACACATTACCAGGATAAGCGAAATTTCAGCTATTTTATGCACCATATAGGCAGTGTGTTCTGTCTTTATATGCATGCAGGCAAAGAACACACTTCAGAAAACATT
>JAZHYW010009055.1:0-56101 GCA_037355805.1 Ixodes ricinus
CATTTTAAAACTGCAGAGGACGACTACTTTAAGGAAATGAACAATATAATATAAAACAAACTCCAAAAGATTTTTTTACAGTATTTAAAGCGAAACGTGGATTTCGAATTGTCCGAATAAGTAAAATTATTTTTAATCGAAAGGTACCTCTACGTGATGCAGGAAAGACAGCGAATTTAAACATTTCTTTTAGTTCGTTTTTGTTCTTCCGAAATACGACTGCAACCCTTTACCATTCGTCAACATTGCAGCCAGGCGACCTTAAGAGGGCACTGGCACGTCCAAATATATTTTTTTTACCCGAAACGATTGAAAACGATGCCTGGACGTTACCCTTAAAACTCGAAGCTTGAAAAGTCAGTATTTGTGAAGTAAGAAACAATTTCCAAAAGCCGAATGTGAAGTTTTCGCGCGATCCGCGACAGTGCAGTAACGTCAGAGATTCAGTCGTTCTGCAACTCGAGTTTCCCTCCCGGCTCCGAAGCGCCCCAACCGGAAGTGCCGTGTTCGCCCGCAATCAACCGCCCTTCTTCGTGCGTTCCGACAATCGCTGCGAGCAGACGACGCTTTACTTCGTGTCTGAAGTTCATTAATGGCCCTTTCAGCGATCTCAAATTCTTTGAAATGGTGTGAGGTCAAAAGGGACGCGCAGTGAACTTTTGGGAGTGACGTGATGGGCCACGTCGCGCTGGTGCTGCGTAAAAGGCTGCCCCGCGGCTGGTCGACGAGGATTATAAGGTCAGTCTAAGCGTCTCTGGGCGTCGCAGGTTCGAACAGTACATCGGTGGAGGCGTGGTGTCGTTCGGACAATCTTGCCGCAACAGGCCAGATGACACGAAGGAAAACGTCCAAAGCTAGAGGTAATTCTGCTCCACATAGAGAACTTCGGTCGATTCCCCGACTCCCCGGTCATCCTCACTGCTACACGCTCTGCTACTGGTGCTGAGCGCCGCCATGTGCTCCGAGGAAGCATAGAAAGCCAGTAGGCGACATCGCTTCCGGACTCCGACTTCCGATATTTCGAAAGAGTAGTGCGTTCGCAATTGCGTTAAAAACGTGTTTTACTAATGCCGCTATTTAATATTATAGAAATGACGCATACGAAGCATCTAAATTTTATAATTGATTACGTCACAAATAGAAAGAGTGAAAAAAGTGAGAAGTAATAGGGAAGAACGCCAAAAATAAAAAAAGCACGCGCGTGGGTGTGAAAATAGTTTTTTTGCGTTGTGGTACTTGTTGTATTTCTATCACTAAAAACTTGCATCGGTTTAGATAACAACAAAAAATACGGTCATTGGGTTTACTTGTCAGTGCTCTTTTAAGGTTACCTTAGCGCGAGCGGCCTTTAGGTGATATAAAAGAACAGAAACGATGCTAAAGCCAGAGTCCGGGTGGTTTTTCTCATTGTATATATGAGCGCTGTTCATCTGGTTTCGCTTCATTTCCTTTGTTGACGAGATATACAAAAAAATTCTTAAAACGTTCATTCTTTACTATATTAATGTTTAACAACATAAAATGAAAGAACAGAACTGAAATGAAAAACAAAAATCGTAAGGCAAACTTGCAGTTACATCGTTGTTGCCTGTGGGCAACACAAGGCTAAAGTCCGAAGTTGGCGTCCTTCCGTAACATCTATCACCGTTACAAAACGGTGTCAGTTTAGAAACTATGTTCCCGGCTTGACATAATTTCGTAGATCGCGCGAATGGTGGTGCTGCAGTCGCCCTAAGATTGATTCTCGGCGGTGCCTCGTGCTCGTTGTGGTTCCTCGTTTCTTCGCTGGCTCCATCAGGTGGCTTGTCGTCGGCGCGTAACTTTTCTTCTGGCGCCTGGCACTTTGAGTCATTTGTCAATGAATCAGCAAGCATGCCGACCTGCTGCGCTCCCGGCTGTCGGAGTGGGTACGCCTCACAAGCGTCGGAACCTAAAAAGAAGTGTCACATTTTTAGTGCTCGGAACAATGCTGTGTGCCTGAAAAACTTGCAGGACGCAATCTCTTAGAAGAAGTTTGCGCTCACATACTAAGACCGTGTGTGATTTGCATTTTCAGTCCGACGAAATTAATAACGTGTCATTACTCGCACGTCAACGATGCGCAGGCGTTTCTTGGGGCCAAGGTCGAAGAGTAATTAAAAAAGATGCTCTTTGACGTCTTCTTTGAGAATGTCTCCGCACATTTCTCGAAACCAACTACGAAGAGCAGCAAGCAAAATGCCCCCGTCGATCGAAGCGTTGCTCAGGTTGCAGCCAGTTCTGTTACCCCGGATGGGATACTTACGTGGAACCAGAAGCAGAAGATGATGACAGCAACCGGACAGACACGCGCTCTGACGTTTACGACATCTGTTCCAGAATTTCGGGAACATACTCGCCAGTACAAAAACGTATAACGTCAAAGGACACCCTAGGATACACACAATTTTCTACAAGCTCGTGAAGAAGCAAGGCGTAGTTTCTGTGATGAGGGCTGTCACATCCATAAAAGATCCCCTTTTGGCTGACAGCACAGTGGGGAAGCTGGTGCCAGAGGCAAGCAGTAGGAGTCAAAGTACTGCTGTCATGGTTATCAACCCTCGAAGAATGGAAATTGTCTTTGGGTTATGTTGATTCCTTAAAAATGTGTGCTGAATGCCCCTGTGAATTCTTTTCAACTGTCAAACCCCAACAACAGCCGTCTCGAATTGCCAATTTCTAAAAGAAGGTCGATTTAAAAAAAAAGGTGGATTTCCAGCTCGAAATCAAAGGATCATTCCAAAATATATGTACGCTATCGGAGTATCAGCGGCGAATCTGCTTGACCCCACAGCAGATCATGCAGGTGACGCAAGTGCAGCAGGCGACGCGCCGTAAATCGATCTCACGGCGACGGAAGCGCCACTGTTTCGCCCACTACTGTAGCGGCCCGCGCTCCTCCGCTGAATGGCGATTGAGTTGCCAAACTGACCCTGTCTAGTAACGTTGCCTCAATGAATCACTACAAAATGTCAATAATACTTGCGCATATAATAGCCTCAAGTAAAACGGTGACATATTGTAAAATTTTATCAGCAAGGCAAAACACTTATTTATAGTTTTCGCCCGAAAATTTGATGAAATGACGTTTTCAGTAGCCGCGCACTTGCGCGCGCTAAATTTTTCCTCTTTAACTACTTGCGTATGTTTTCACTAGATGGCGCTGTAGTTTTAATCTCTAAGATGAAACGTGATGAGACTGAAACTATTAAACAAACAAAATATTATATGGTGTGTTTTCTGTAGGCAACACTCGTCAATAAAAGGTTAACGCATGGAAAGAAATTTTCAAAGGGTATGCACCCACGCAACGAAAGAACCACTCACATTTTTTTCTATTCATAAAAGCGCTCCGAAGAAAAATGTCGCGAATGATAGGGCTTTATAATGTAACCTTTATACATAGTTACATCACTGAACGTATTTACTATACATAGGTGGCGGGGCGTTAATGGCGAACAATTTTTTACTTTAAGAGCAACAAAGGTATTTTTAAAGGCTTGTTCCTGTGCCACAAAAACTTACTGAATTTCACGTCTTGACATCTGATGTCAATGAGAGACGGAGAACAGATAGTATATCTCTTCACTTTTGAAACGCGTCTGACCCGGTTTCGCACCAACTATTTCGTCATGAACTAAGAACATCTACAACCCTTTTGATTCAGTTAAGGTAAGATGCACATTGTTTTGTAACAACGTTCATTCGCAATGTGAAACAGTGAAAATCAAAAGTTGCGCTTACGTCAATGTAACATCCGAAATTTGATTTCGCTATCATTTTAGAGCCAATTTATTTAGAATCGGTATTCATCATATTTCGTTAAAATGCGTGTGCGAATCGTTCTCCAACTTGAATAGTGCTGCGTCATGCGCAGGCTTTGCGCGAAAAAAATGTATGAGCTACAATATACAGGACTCTTTGCGGGACGCCAGTGATGGCACAGCGCCATTCCATTCAAATCAGTCTTCGGGCACCATGCTATAGACCGACACACTGTTTACCAACAAGCCCGCGTTTGCCCACACCGGACGTGGACATTGCGCGTGCGCAAGCCAGATTGGCTTTAGGCGAAGCTTCTGCGCATGCGTAGTGCCGACGGCAGCACCACCGCAGTGGTCTTGACGTCAGAGAGTCGAGTTGGTCTATAGCTTTCACTACCGACGCTACGAACCATTTGAGTCAATGAAGAAGAGCCAAAAGCTCAATATGCGTTTGTGCGTTGTGCGTTACTATAACCCACTAAACCATACATGCGCAGTGAATGCGCCACAATCCTGCGCTTTTTTTCTGTGTGCGCGATATGTTTAGCCAGTGACGGTAAACCCACCCAGAGTGATTGGATGGATGGATTTTAATGGCTATACCCTTTGTAACGGGCGATAGCTTGCGCCACCTAGCCAAACCAACCAGCGCCGTGACTATGCTCTTTCGGCGTCGATTGATTTGCTACATCAGAATGTAGTGTCGGCTGCGGTAGGATTTTGTAAGTGAAACGAAGTTTACTGCCCACGTTCCTTAGGGATTTTCGCTGCCGGCCTTTCCACTTCTGCTTGCCTCAACTCGCAAGCTCTTGTGTTTTGTTGGGTTTTTCAGATCCCCTCCCGTCGAAGCAGAATGGGTCGGCCAGCACTCTGCACGCCACCCAAGGCGGCAGCAACGACGTCGCGCCTGCGACGCAGATGAGCGTGACCGGATGCTGCTGCTCGTGTCCACGGTCTTCGTCTTGCTCAACCTGCCCAGTTACGTCTTGCGCATCTACGTTTTTCTGCTCTATTTCGGCGACGCCGAGTCCCTGGAGGCGGCCTCTGGTTCACTGGCTTACGTCCTTCAGCGATACTTTATGATCCTGTACTACACCAACTTCGCTATCAACTTCGTCCTGTACAACGCGAGCTCCAGAATGTTTCGCGTAACGCTGTGCGACTACGCGCGCGGAACCGCTGGTTGGCGTTCCGCAACTCCATCGTTGCACTTCGGACCACCTTGACGCACACTCTTCGACGAGTCGGAACGACGAAGTCATCTTGTAGAAGACGCTTACCCGGAAACCGGGCATGATGACCGGGTGTCATGGTGAACATCTTAAGCTCTCGAACACCTGGCAGACTCCGTTCGTCTGCGACCGTGTCCACTGTCGCACTGCGGTTCGCCTTGTCGCCAGCAGGTCAGAACGACACCATCATCTCATTGAAGTTGCTTTACCGCAGATCGTACTTTTTGTGCAGTGGTCAGGAAGCAGAGTTCTTGAACAGCTCCCAAAGTAAAACCATAAAAACATTTGTCCATTGTTTCATTGAGGTTCGGGTTGTCACGCTCCTCAACAAGGCAGAACAACGATATTACAACATATAAGTAGTCTTATTGCGGACAGGGCTGCTATGTGGCGGTGAAAAATTAGACGTTTTGAACTACCTTTAGACTACGACCATCCACGACTCTGTACATTTGTACATTGCGGTTCACCTTGACACCTTCCCCAACGTGCCAGAACGATGACACAATTACATAAAGGTTGGGTTATTATGGACCGGGCTGCTTCGCCGCGGTGATAAAGGAGTTCTTGAACACCTGGAAGACGCCTAATGTATGGGGACTTCAGCGCGGAAGACAAGGAGGTGTGCGAGTGTGTGTGTGTGTGGAGGGGGGGGGGGGCTGTGGCGTGGTTTAAGCGGTAGGCACATTGTGGAATACATTTTGAGAAGAAACATGTGGTTTATCAATAAAAATAGACAGAGATGATAGAAAGACGGAACGCGTTGCCTGGATCAATCTGGATGAGCATCGTACCGGCGTGCGGTCGTGTACCACTACTGCGTGGTGCACGTTAAGAGCAGGCTAGCGATTGTACCGCACCGTCAAAATTGCTCATATAAAGCTGAGGCACCGGACGCCCACTAAGGCAGACTAACTTCCGGCTGTATAAACAACCCACAACGATTTGCTTGCGTTGCCTGAACCAAGCTTGGAACTAACAGTCGCCTGTAGACACTTCACATTCGCTTGTTATAGGCTGCTCAGTAATGTTGTTTGGTCGCTCATTGCTGCTAGAAAACATAAGTGCAATGTGGGGGTTGCGACCTTCATAGAGGAGCAGCAGCCCATATTTCAAGGGTGCAAGATCTCGAAGCGCAAACAATACTGCTCTGCCATTCAAGTGTCCGGACACAATGTCAATTTTTAAACTTAAAACTATTCCCAGTAAACTGAGTGTTAAAATTCAATTAGAGATAATTTCCAAGAACGACACACGCTGCTTTGCTTTCTTAACAAGTCACCCACAATCAGCTACTTTGATTATACCCTTCATAAACATTTCGCATGAAAGTGTGCAAACGCTAAAAATACTTAAATGCGAGCTTTGATGATACCATACGTTGTCGTTCGTGCAATCGTAGCTATACGCACGCACTTATGCGACTTGACGTGAGGATATAAAACAGGGGTGCGCTACTCAAAAATCACGCGGCCCCGAAAAATGTTTATTGGGAAGTGCCGGGTTTGTCATTATCTAGCAGACAGGTTTTTAATATCTGGCTTCATCGCTCTGGTTTCCGTCTTGAGCAGATCTCGTAGTGTCATGTCCGCGTGCCGCACTGGAAGTGCCCGCGGGCCACATGTTGTGCACCCCTGATATAAAACATCGGCTACAGTGTAGGAGGTGACATTTTAGCCATGGCGTTTGAACTGTTCTTATTTTAATAATTTAATTACCGCGGGTTCATTGCATGCATCTGAAACTCCAAAATATTTCCCGGAAATTGACGCTTCGGAGCTTTTTAGGCGCTAAAGGTCAAAGAAGAACACGCTTTTTTGCTTCCTTTATATATGTTCACATACAGTCACTTTGACGATTTGCTTTATGAACATTTCAGTTAAAAATTTTTATGAACCCTAGAAGCTGCAAATGGACACTTCCCGATGCGTTGTCGTTTGTGTAAACGCGAATTTGTAAGAACTTATACCATTTCGACATTATCAAGAAAATGTCGTCGGCGCCGTAGTCACAACCCACTAAATTCATTGTGAGCAAATTTAACATTACCATATTTGTAATACCAGGACGCTGAAAAACCACATAACGTAATCCAACGAGCTTAATTAGTAGCCTGTAGACAATTTGCCTCGTGGAAAAACATTTTTATTCTGTATGGCTGCAGAAATAATTTAATATTCCTGGCTGAATGGATATTCTTCAACGAATTTGAAATATACCCGTCGTGTTCAGAACTGGGCTGAATATTATCCACAATATCCGTAAATGACAAACGCACGTTTAAATTTTGAGCCTGATGGCTGTATGATTTCGGGTTATAAACGGCCCACTCTGGCAAGCGCTCGGAGAGCAGTAGCCAGCGAGGCACGTCACATCCGGCGCAATCGTGACGCAGTCTGTCTCGGGATGAGCAAACTGCGGCGAAGCTGATGTCGTCAGGATGCCTTAGTCGCTCCAGCCACCGAAGCTGTCGAAGCATGTCAACGATTGGGCCACCGCCCAACTTACCCGCAAAGTTTCTTTTTGTGCTGAGTTTTTGAGTGTCAGGTTAATCCCTACAATCTTGTAGAGGGAGCATATCGACGCCTGGGGCCTGCTGATCTCAATGACAATTGCTGGATCGCGTTTGACCAGCTCTACCTATGGACCGGAATGCGGCCACCGTCGGCCATCTTTTGGTAGACTTATATCATCTCTAGCCATCATAGTAATATGGCGGACAGCGCAATGGCGGCAGGCTGTCATAAAATAGCCGTAGATCTAGTACACTGTACCGTGGGTGATATTTCGTGCTTGATTGAAGTTGTTCGACGAAGCAGATTCTGAAACCCGGCGTAGACGGTAGCCTCAACTTTGAGGACCCGGCGAAAGTTCTACGAAAGCGCAGCACCGGGGAAAGCAGCGCAGCTCGCATCGAAAGCAGACTACGTACCGGCGTCTGCTTTTCGATGCGACTTTCGATGCGTGCTGTGCTGTTTTCCCCGGTGCTGCGCGATTTCGTGAAACTTTCACCGGGTCCTCAAAGACCGGGCTACCGTTCACGCCGGGTTTTAAAACATGTTTTGTCAAACAATTTCAATCAATCACGGAATATCACCCACGCTATTTTGATGGCAGCCTGCCACCACAACTGCCAAAACGCCGTCTGCCATGGATGGATGATGGTGGCTGCCAGGTGGCTTCAGCAGCTGTATCTTGGCTAGAGATGATATAACTCTACCAAAAAGATGGCCGCCAGTGACCGCATTCGCAGAGCGGGCAAACGCGATCCAGCAATTGTCATTGAGATCAGTGCCTGGGGCACACAAAGAGAGAGTTTTGCCCCGCCCTCTTCTCTTGTTGCCTGCCGTAGAGCTGTTGGGATGACGTCAGGAGGTTCAAAGGATGTACAGTTCTAGGCGAGACGAGTTATCGTCACCGCCTGTCAAGGTTCCTAAGCAGGCATTACAAACGAGGACTTTACCGACATCCACCAGGCGCTCATTGCAAATCGTTTGTTTTAAAATTCATTTCCGTGTCTTTTTTAACAAGATATTGGTGTGTCCGATGTACTGCTCCTTTGAACACGCATAAACCAAAAATAAGCTCTGAAAATTGTTTTAGTATCCCTTTAAAAGGGCTGCAATGTCATTTTATTAGTAAATGTAGCAGTGTGTAATAAAGAGTTATGACTAAAGAAATTTCCGGTAAATGTATACTTTGGGTGGAGGGGCGGGGGGAGGGAGTAGCAAGACGATGTTCAATGCCTTGAGGAGTAAAGAGACGGCAGATATCACATGTGAAACACAACAAAATGTATTAATTTTTGTTGACAACTTTGTTAGACAGCATTATCACAAAGTCAGAATACCTGAGCGCATTTCCTTCCGAACCCGCGCACTTCACAATAAACTTCAAAGGTTGTAGTTCAAATCTAACAATTTCTAGGTGTGTTAAAGCGCTCACTACGTGATAAAAATGAAGTGCAGTTGAAGATTTGTTGATTTAATTTATGCGACATCGTTAAGGAAAAGAAGCACTTAACATCATTTCTTTTCTTACTTGTATTAAATTCAGTTATGTCAGCTATAAGCGGTGTTTCAACTCTGCTAAACGGAAATCTATACTCTGAGCACATCAGCAAATTTATTCTTACATCGCCTCTTAGCACTTCTGCCTTTCCCAGGTAACAGTGTTCTTTGAACTAGTTTTGTTTTCGGAATTTAGGAAAAAAAAAGAAAGCCGAAGATGCCAAGATACAGCAAAACTTGACGTTATTTTCCAAGACTTTAGCTATATCGGTTCTTATTCAACATGCAGGTGTCGAAATTCGGAATAGTGGTCATTTTGACCTTAACTGGCATCTTTTTGCCCAAGTCGTCACACATCTGGAAGAGTTAGACTTCACTTCTAGTTGTTCGGATTCCACGTGGTAACTTTGGGCCTAAAGTGCAAATCGAGTGCCAGATTTAGGCTTCACTATTCGTTCATTGGTTCATACGTGACGTCTTTGGCTCGAATTCGGCACTTCAGCAATTATGTGGCGAGCTAAGAAAAGCCATAACAACGTCGAAGAAATGTTCACTGGCAGTATCTAAGGCCTTAGAGCAAAGCCGTATCAAGGCCAGGTAGGGCACCTGGGATTGTCAAGCTTGTGCCATGTTGGGCGTTTCCCTCTCGTGCTACCTGGGTTTCGTTCAGTGATGCATCTTGAACGCTGATTAATGGGAGGCCCTTTGTGCGACATCCGACCGGCCGGTCGCCCGAATCTTTTTCAACGGAAAGAGGGGAAAATGTGGCAGACATTAATTGCTCGTTTAGTGTAGGAGCAGGACGAAGATGCAGGAAGTTGGAAGTGTTACACATTGCCAGGCAGTGAGATTAATTTGAAGCCACAAAATGAACGCAGTCAGAAGTTTTGAGGCGCTTTAAACTGTGGGTTCAGAGACACTACATTCACTGACCACATCAAGAACAACCTATTTCGTTTCGCCCCTCTAATGTTCTCCGACCCCACACAAACTGGCTGCCTACACCATGTTTTTAAACTGGAAACATATCTGTAACAATTCGGCGAGAGAACTTGCAGTACCTAGTCTGTAATGCATTGGACCAAATATTTATAGCATAAACGCATTTTATTCTAAATATTAAAAACAAATTACTACTTTATCTTCGGTAATTTTGTTTGGATGATGCTACTGACAGCTTGAAAAAAATAAACAAATGAACAAATAAACCTTTACGCGTTACTCTTATAACGTGGCCATGACGCAGAGTGTGATTTATATATTAATGATGTTCAGCTACATGGTAAAGTAAATAAATGGTTAATTCTGACACGCCTGGGTTCGAAAGGAATGGGCCGTATTCAATGGAAAATCTCTAGGTTTCAAATTGCCTTCAGATTATCTCTCAGGTAAACCAAAAACTTTTACATTTTCTCTTTTCCTTCTCAATCTTAGTTCTAAAAGATATTTCTCTAATGAATTCTTTTGTAACAAATTTTTCAATTTGTTTCCATTACTTAAATATCTTATGCTTTTACACCTATAGTTTTAATAAGAAATGAGAACACCTATAAGAAGCAGCCGAAACAAGCATGCCAGGAAAA
Source organism: Ixodes ricinus (assembly GCA_037355805.1). Taxonomy (NCBI): domain Eukaryota; kingdom Metazoa; phylum Arthropoda; class Arachnida; order Ixodida; family Ixodidae; genus Ixodes; species Ixodes ricinus. The sequence continues at coordinate 10,608 of JAZHYW010009055.1, forward strand.
TGGGAACACCCTACTGCAGAATTTCTTTCTCACTTGAGATAATAATTGTCAGGAGCTTTCCACATGTTATGCAAACATAATGTGAGAACGCACTTTTACTTTGTATACTGCTTTGTGTCTAGCGAAAAAAAATTCAATCATTAAAATTTGCTTTCATTGTCCTTGATAATAACAACTCCAACATTCGTAAAACAGTCGTCAATCACATTTAGTTCAACTTTTGCGCCTGGTAGAATCGCAATAATATATTAGAAGATTGTCACAAAACGTTACTTTTGTGGTCGATTGTGATAGTCATCTCAACTGAAAAGTTTAAAACCACTTAGTGTTTCTGCACGATCGAATAGTGGGATTTTTTACGATAAAAATGCAATTAATGCAAAGATGCAAGCGAGGTGGACAAGAATGATGAAAATAATCCCTCGAGAAGGAGAGAAAGGGGGACAAAGGACAAACACAAAACTCCGAACACAGCTAGGTGACTGGTGCGCGACCGAGAAACAAACCGCCTGGTCCTGGTTGCTTTCACCTAGTGCGGGGTCTTTTACTGAGATGGCCATCACATATACTCCCGTCTGCTCAACCTAGTAACGAATTGTACAGCTGCATTAGCGGTTGTGGATTTGTGTGATACAAATTAAACATGAATATCTTAGTAGACTTTCAGTAACGGTGACTCAAGGCTGCACGTATGCTATATCATTTAATGTCTGAGCTGTGAAGAAATATATGTATAATAATTCAGAAACTCCCAAATGATCTGCTCGTTACATGTCCATGTGACTTTGTTTAAGTGTTTGTTGCAATTAAAGATGCTCTACTCTCAAGCGCTCATGGCTCGCACTCCCAACAATCACGGACATGGTCCATTTGCGCCATCAAACTCCAGACGCCGGTACCCTGTAAACATTTCAATAAAAACTTTGTTTTCTCGCCATAAAATAAAAACGAGCGCACAGTTATCAAAGTGCGTCCTGACATGGATTCTTGATGGGCGTTGACATCGCTTCGACAAAGAAAGAGATCCTAAAGAGAGTGAAAGGTGGTTTCAAATGCTATTAAAATTCTGCTCAGTTTGTTTGTAAAATGCTGAGAGTAAGACGAACTTTGCGGTATTAGAATAATCTAGGCAAACCCTTGAAAAAGGTAAGCGTTTAATAAAGGGGCGGTGCAACGATTTCATGATTAAAAGAATTGGCATTTCGTTATTTTTACGTTGTTTATCGTGTCCCGGAGGATAGAGAAAGCACCTTTTTCATTAAAAATGTCGCGATTCCGCTGCATAATCGCAAAGCAAAAGTCGAGCTTTTTCCCCCACCTGCAGCCCCAAGTGGCAGCCGAAGGAACTATGGCGAAAAGTTTACGTGACCTCGCTCGGCTCTAAGCTCCAGCATGACGCCCGCTAATGTCAGCAGAGAGAGGGAGAAAGCGTCCTCCGAGAGAGCACACGGGAACCTACACGGCACTCCGAATGACGTCACTAAGAGTGCGACCAGGTGTGACCCTGAAGACTGGGAGTGAGTTGAGGGTGCCCGAAATGCCAATATTTATCTTTTTTTACGCAACATCTAGGACACGCAGGCGAAATCGGTTTTGTGTTCTTTACTTCAGAAGTGTCAGAGGGCAACTTCCACAAATCTTTGACCGAAGTCTGGAAATCGTTGCACCCCCCCCCCTTTAAGGCGGCCGGGACTATGCGTGACTTTTTTAGCCGGGTAGATTCACGGTAGTACCATTCAGAAAAGTTCCTGAACGCATTTTGCGCAACATACCTCCTCGAGCCGCCCAGAGCGACGGTACACAGGGTCATAAGCAAGGTTTATGCTCCTCAGGCTGTCTACGGTGAGGAGCAGCGGGATTGAACTTCCGGCCTTGGCCAGGTACGGACATGTGATGACAGGTTCCGGTGGAGCGGCGATTACGGCGATCGCTGGCCGCTGTTTTTCTGCTACTAAAAGTGCTGCGCGTACAAAATCATCTTGCCAACCCTGCCAACTGGATATCTCGCTAAAAGCGCTGTTATTCTGCATTGCGACGTTCGAAACAGGCCCAACAGGACGCAAGACTTATAAACAGAGCTGCGAAGACCAAACGCACTCCATAAGCTAGCGTCGGCCGGCGCTGCAGAAACTGTAGGAGCTGTGCGGGTGCAGCTCAGCTGGCGCCGACTCTAGCTTGAGCTGCACCCCTGCCAAATAAACGATGTTTGGCTGCTCCGGTCGACGCCGCTAATACGGAAGTGAAGGTCAAACTCTATTGGTTACCCTACGATGTACCCAACTACCAGAAACGTCGGGAACTTGAACACTTTGGCAAGGTGTTTGATATAAGCCGATACCATTTCCGAAGAAGGGTTTGAAAGAGTTAGTCTAACAGACGGCTCGAAGAGATGACCCTCAAGGAGGAACAACAGTAGGCGACATTCCTCATGAACTGAAAGTGAAGGGCCGCAAAGTCCGTCCTTGTTATGGTACCCGGAAGTGGACCCTTGAGTCTACGGTGCCGAAAAACCGGGCACATACATCAAGACTGTCACGTTACGCGATACACAGAGTGCCATGGCGGTGGTCACGTGGGCAAGGACTGTGTCAGGACGTACCCTGCCATCATCCGTGAGTGCCGAACCGAAGAGACGAACAACCCAGTCATAGACGAGGCGGAAGCCGAAGACGCGGCGGCCAGCGTCGCACCCGCAGCGCAGAGCGGCACGGAGCCAGGGCAGCCGGTCGCTCTCCTCGGCCATGACGGAACAGCAACGACATTCCAAAGCTTCCCTGAGCCTATGACTGCTAACGTTGTTTGCGAAGGAGAAGCTCACCCTTCAGCTTGGAGGGAATCGAGAGTCGGCCGAGGGAACGATTATCGCTGTTGAACAAGGTGAGCGGTACAAGCCCGAGGAGGAGGATGCAGCCATGGACGAAACTGATATTGAGAGCAACGAGGCGGGCCAGGAAGGAAAGCTGTCGTCGGACTAAGTGCCTTCGGCGGCCCCAACGGACGACGCACACGGCGAGACGGCGCAGTGGCACGTGAAGGACCCAAGAAGAGCCGGATAACAGCCCAGCCACGCATTTCCCCGAAAGAGCGTAGAGAAAGGACTCAATGTTAGTGTGTTGTTCTGCGCTTCCAACTCGGGTTCAGAATCCTCTTCCCTTTCGCACCCTGGCAGGAAACCATCGAGCGGTTGTGTAGCTTAGCAAAAAGAAAATATAAGAGAACTACCTCACCCCATAGGCATATAAAATCTAGATATTCGCGGTTCAAATTCATGCAAAAGAATATCAACTCCAGCGCTTAATAAGCGAACACATAAACATTATTTGCGCATAAGTAACTAAAATGTAGAATGATAACGACATTGAGGCCTTCTTTTCACCGGTACGAGGGTGTGTGTGTGTCAAGCGGTAGGTTTCTCCGCGAGCTATATATTATTTCTGTCGAAGACTTTATAATTCCAAGAATTATGTATACTAACTGACAGTCAAAGGCGATTTTTACTGTACGACTTCACCTTCCATAACTTCAAGTGGCGGGTACTGTGGGAACCGGCCCACTCGTCACAAGCCCACTTGTCACCGGAGAACTCGTCATAGGCCAACTGGTCACACCGGCCTTCTCGTTCTAGGTCATCTCGTCATAGGACCGCTCGTCAAAGGGGCTCGCTCGTCAGTGGAACACTCACCACAAGATGACCGTGTTTTGACAGGAACGCGGTCGGCTTTGCTTTCTTACAAAAGAAGTGGCCTCACACTCTCATGCGTTTCTGTAAAAAAAAAAGAAGGAAAGATGATATTTTGGATTTTTCATGACTGCGGCACCCCGTTTTTTTTGTTTTCAAGATTTGTGATAGGGTTAGTATGTAATGCTTTATACAAAAGACCTGACCCTTTTAGGTCAGTGCTTTTAGTTGAGAACAAAAAAATCTAATTCAGGGTTCTTCACAATACTGCAAGAGCTATCGTCTTTTGTTAAAGAGACGAACTTCGAAACCGGATTTGTGATACGGTTAAAATGGTGTACTGGCCGTGGACGCAGCCTATATATAAAGCCAAATATCTGTTGAAATTTCTTGACTTCGGAGCTACAGCTATGGAAGTCACGAAAACTCAGCGTGGGGCGCCGATGCTAAAGTACCAAGGATACTCGTACACTGTAAGCAGAAAATGCAGTTCTAGCCTTTATTGGGTATGCAGAGATAGAAAAGTCTGTAAAGCGAAACTAACAACTGACGAGTCCATAAGCGTTGTGATGGCCAAAAGTGGGACTCATACTCATGCCGGGGATCCCACTGAAGCTAACCTTCTCAAGACGCGCCAGGGCATGAAGAGAAAAGCCGGTATATGTTTTACTGTTTTTGTTTAGGTTGGATAGCGAGATTGTGTAGTTTTCACTCGTTTCTTATAATTGTGTTCGAGCTAATAATATATTTTTATTTAAGAAAACGGAAGCGATCCCCCGCACCGAATCCTGCTTGATGCTGCCGCCTCAGTAAGTGAGCACACAGCCTCCCAGATGCCTTCACCCAGCACACTGAAGCGCACTATTCGCAAACAGAGGCAAAAACGCCAAAACCCGTATGTGCTCCCGAAGCTGCGTGAAGAAATCGTCATACCAGAGGAATACAAGGTAAGTCATGAAACATTTATATCACAATGTTCTATTGAACTTTACATCGTTTCATCACACGTCCGTGTGAAGGCGAATCTACAAGAGCAAGCGTGGCGCTTTTGTGGGGCCTGTCAAGTACGCGCTCGTGTATAGTTAAAGCGTCGCTTAAGGCAACACGCTTGTACTTGTAGCATCGGCTTCACTCGCACTAAGATTTAGTCAATGCTTCCTTTACTGCCGGGTGTGTGGGAAAGTGGACAATGCATAAGGCTCTCACGCAGATAACAATAGCATGCGTAGCGCCTGTTTTATTATTTTGATCGAGACTGCTCTACACTCAGGGTAAACTTCCCGTAGCAATGCAGCCAAAGGTAGTGCGTGTTATGGAAATAGTAAAGAGAAGGAACACGCGCTCTCATGCACGTTGACCGCTGATTGAACCTGTGCATGCGCGCGTGCGCATCTTCATTCGGCGCTCAAAGTGCGTGAGCACGCGCTTTCCTACCTATGATTACATTTCCGTAACACGCTACAGTCCTGAGTGCAATAGAGCATTTGATATATTACCCAAGCATCAAGGAGAATGCAGGGATCGGTGTTGCACGCGCCACACGCGCACATCTCCGTATAAAAGATGCGAAGTAAATAACCAAAATAAAGCGTTGACGAACGCGAGTGCAAGATGCCATTTGTTTTAGGTATTTGCTTTAGAAAATTTACTACTACTGGGGCCAGCACGTGCGGCATGTGAAACACCAATCCCTGCATTCTCCTTGATGCTTGGGTAATATAGCAATAGGTCTATTCGCATAACCCAGCATGCGCGTCGTTTGATGAACCTACTAATGAGCGCACCTTAGAAGATGTCGCGCAAATAACGCGTCTGAAAATTAATTTTTGTTTTACCCACTCTCAATCATCTTCTCACGCTCGTTTAGACCGCATTTATGTGCCGGTTGAAGCTGTCACTGAAGTATCTTAATATAAAGTGAAGCCAGTAGATTTCTGCTACCACAGCTTAGTGTGAAACACCACGAAACTAAGAGAGAAGTGTAACTGGGAAAATCAACGCTACACTTCTCAAATTGGGAAATTAATGTTAAACTGCAAAACATTATATTTTCTTCGAGCGTGTGACACAAGTCTTTGAAACATCATTAGCGAGAAAGTATTGTAGGAGTGCAGGCGAGCTGGTGATTATTAAACATTTTGACGGGTGGAGAAGAAACGTTAGAACGTACAAGAGACATAAAATTGACAGGACGACTTCTCAAACTAAGCTAACTGGTTTATTTTGTCCTCCCTTATATAATTTCAATCTCAAGGTCATATTCACCAAAAGAAAAGGTCGAAGCCCATACAGTTCAAGCGCCACAGTCTCCATAAAACAATACAAGAATGTGGACAACCTTGCTGGTCGGCGCAATAAGGTAACATCCATCCACCTTCAAGTTTGAACAAAAGGATTTCTTCACCTTCTATTCTTAAGGCAGTTCCAACTTCTGATTAAAAAAACACCCTCTCCACAAACTACCCCCCAAAAAAAACAAAAAAACACTGACATTGAAACGGTTTTTGAACCAACACACGTCAAAGACAACAAAAAAACACAGGAACAACACAAAGTATTTTACTGTTCTTTTGGAGAATCACAATCAGGATCACACCTCAAAACAACCCAGGTGGAACATTAAAAAAAGAAAATAGAAAAAAAGACATCAAATTTTTAGAAAGCTTTTTACTTGTTTTCGAACTGTACCGAAGCCTGGAGATTTTATCCACACGGTCCCCCTTACGACTCTCTCTACATCGTTCGTCTATTCGTGTATGATTTCAGTCTCCAAACAAAGCGCCGTACAGTTGCTACGTTCATGAACATGTTTTGCGATTTCCGAGTTTTCTGCATTGTTCTTCAAATTTTCTTTTGTGTTCGTTTAATCTATCATTTATGCAGCCTGACGTCTGTCCTACATACTTAAACCCGCACTCCAATGGTGTTTCATACACAACAACAGTCTCGCAACGTACCGATTCTTCCCGATGGTCCTTTTGTGCACTCACTCACACCTGTTTGAAATGGTGCAAAATTACTTAACCTAAAATCTGAACTAAAGTATGTGTCCACTCCAAACTGCCTAACACATGTGTTTAGGTTGTGAGAATTCTCATGAAAATATGAGATTACCGCAAAGCGGTTCTTTGATTTGTGTTCCATTTCTCTCCTGCCTTTGATAAACAATTATATTTGCAGTTTTATAAAACTGTCATCATATCCTATACTAATCAACCTTTTCAACTGCCATTCTACCGATTCAGTGATATGATGGACACGCGACCTTTCTAACGCGTTCCTAATCAATGATTTTACATGTCCTGCCTTTACGGTTTTCATATGACAATTCAGTCTTTGGCAAAACTGGTTTCAAATTTCTTTTTCCGTCTTCCCAACATAACTCTATTCACGTGTATTCGTAAATCTAGAGACTGCAGAACATCTTCCTCCGTTTTCTCCAATGTAAACTTTACTTCTGGAGCCGTTGACCTTATCACACTTTCTATGGTTTCTGTTAGACCTTCCATAAACGTACATACTAGGATGTCATCTACATATTTTCTCACTTTTGCCATACCCGGGGACAAACCTTGTAGACTATCGTGCACTGCACGATCCAAAATGCAAAAGTAAACTTCGGCTAAAATCGGTGCGACTGATGACCCTACGCAAGCACCTTCTTTCTGTATATAGTACTTCCTTCCTTCGTACTCCGCTTGGCTCTAATCCCGTAATTTAATGAGGTTTATACTAACCTGAAGGCATGTGCGAGGCTGTTTGGAGTGGACACGGTCTTTAGTTCAAATTTTAGGTTAAGTAAATTTACACCATTTCTAACAGGTAGGAGTTACTGCAAAAAGGCCCATTGTAAAACTTTGTATGTTGCGAGACTGGTGTTCTGTATGAAATACCATTATAGCGCTGATTTAAGTATACAGGACAGACATCACATTGCATCAGTGACGTTAAACGAACATAAATATATGGGAAAAACAATGCAGAAAACTCAAAAATCTCTAAAAATATTCATGAATGTAACAATTGCACGGTACTCTGTTCGGAGACTGAAATGATACAAAAAGAGACGAACGATATAAAGAGAATAGTAAGATAGACCGTGTGGATAAAATCTCCAGGCTTCGCTACAGTTCGAAACCAAGTCAAAAATCTTCCTAAAAATTTTATGTTTTTTTTTTATTTTTGTTTTTTTTTAATGTGCGATTTGGGTTATTAAGAATAAACACATCCTAGTGAGCGTTTGGCCAACCTCCGAATGCCGACGATAATGACGGTTTTGGTTGTCCATGTCACCAATAACTCCCCCTGCTTCGTTTTCTTCTACGGAGACGTTCCTCTTTGTGTAAATTCCTGCTTTTTTCCTCGCCACAGTTGATAGTAGTGCATGGTCCCTGAAATGCACTCACGCTCGCGTGCTTTTGCATACCTTTACATTACACTAATGACCGTGTGTCCTTGGATGCCTCGTCAGCGCGTGCGTTCTTTGCATTTCTTATCTTGCCGCTTGATTTTCATGTCTCTCTTTATTGCTTAACATTTTCTGAGAGCGCGTGCCGACTTGGTTGCCATAGACGAGGTGACCATGTGCAGTGCTTGTGCCTACAATCCCAGTGTGCTCATTGGAATTTGGGAATTCGCTGTCTATTATACTCAGTTTCACGATAACTTGGAGAACTGTGGAGGCTACTGCCTGTGCGACCCACTAAGTGCGTCGGAGCGAGGCACGTGGCAATACGTCACGGGGCATGTGTGCCACTGCTCCAAATACGAGGCCCGGAGAAACCGGCAGTCGTTTGGTGGCCAAGAGTGTCTGCTGTGAAACCAACTAACTTGGGCTGAAGGTTTACCTCCGCAGCATTGCCGTCCGCCAGAATAGTGAGCTCTTTGTGAATAGTTCATTAGACAACCATAGGTTCAATTTACCCGCGAATCGTTGACGGGTCCTAATTTCAAGGCCCAGTAATATGTTTTCAACAGAAGCGGTCGACTACACGGTAGCAATCGCCAACGGCCACGGTGCAACAACTACAAAAAAAAATCAGGAGGGGTAACGGAAATTTGTACATTTTCGATCATTTATTTCTTATGTTTTTATACCTTCTCGCTAGATATGAATTTGCGCAAATTCATTTGCCGTTACAAAAAGAAAAAAAAGAAGCCTAAGACAACTTTCTGTCGGGGACAGCCCTGTTGCTGTGGCGGTAACCATTGGCCTTGACCCTTGGCCTCGACCAAGGAGTGCAATCGCGTGCCTTGCTCTGTCGCTCTTATTGGGTCGCGGGGGACGCAGCCTCCAGAGTATGACAGGTATTGTGAAACGTGGTACGTATAGGAAGTATTCACTGGACGCCATATTTGTGGGTGCTGTTTAGAGCACATGCTCAGGACGAGCTCGCATCAAATGGCTGCTAAGACCGGCTGTGATGGTACGTGGTTCGTGTGTTTACGGTGTTATTAGAAGTACGGAAGACACAGGATGCGTTAGGGAATATTTCATCTATTGCGATATAAACATCAGAAGAAAAGAAAAAACCAAATATTTACACCGCGGCTATTTACAGAATGTCATTGTACGAGTTGTCTCTCTCACAGTTTTTTTCCCTGGTCACATGGATGGGTAGTGCCGAAGAGGGAGGGTGGAGGGCTCGTCGTTGATGGGCTCGGCGGCAGTTGTTGCTAGCCTGGAGCTGTCTGGTTCCCGGAGATGTTGGATGAACCCGGTCGCTGCAGTGGTCTTCAGCGCCTCACGCAGTCCAGTCGGCCTCAGGCAGGCCGGCGCCTTGACCACGAGAGGAGGCGGGGACAGAGTCGGGCCTCAGACGCCTGGTCACGTCGACGGAGGTCCGAACAGCTGTTCGCAGCTTCGCCTTCCGAGTCCGAGCTCTGCTCGCGCTCTTCTCGAGCCCTTTTTCAAAAACCGCGCCATTCCTCGCGCATCTCTTTTCTTTCTTGTCTTCGTGGTGGATCACCCATCACAATGACCCCCCACCAAAGTTTTTTTTCTTTGCCTTTGTCTTCGTTTGCAGGACAAACAAAACAAACAAAAACACCTTCACATGGGTAGATCCCGAAGTTCCATTTACACGTTCCACCGCAGGTCGAACAACACTTTGTTTGCTGTCCCAATTACAATGTCATGCCCTCATTCAAACACACGCACCATACAAATATTATCGAACCACGTGCCCCGTAAGGTTCCTCAGCTAATGTCACACCCGGCTCAAATAATCAGCCCCTACATTCTCTACTCCCTTTATATAGTGTACCCGGAATTGATATTCTTGTAGAAGCAAACTCCATCTCGTAATTCTACTGTTTGCTGTTTTCATCTCTATGTAGATGTTCCAGCGGCTGATGATCCGTTTGGACTATAAATTCTCGTCCGTATAGGTAAACGTGAAACTTTTGGATTGCCCAAACTAACGCTAGGGCCTCTCTCTCAATAGTAGGGTAATTTTTCTCGCGGGGCATCAAGCTCCTACTGGCATACGCCACTGGATGTAGGTACGGCGCGTACTCCTGCATCAACACCGCACCAAGACAGCTATCTGACGCGTCTGTTCTAAGCACAAACACTTTCGTCACGTCTGGCGCCCGGAGAATCGGTCCTACTGAGAGAGCTCGCTGCAACTCTCGAAAAGCTTCTTCGTGCCTACTAGTCCAACGCACCTTGTTGGGTTCCCTTTTCTTCGTGAGCTCAACTAAAGGAAGAGCTTTCTCCGCATAATTCGGAACAAACTGCCGATAATAGCCCGTCAGTCCTAAAAAGGATCTCACCTGTTTCTTTGTTGCAGGTCGCTTAGAGCCTACTATGTTTTGTAGGGTCTCCGGTAGCGGAGCTAGCTCCCCATGCCCCAATTTGTGACCTAGAAACGTAATTTCTCTCATTCCCAGTTGGCATTTGGTTGGTTTGACAGTCAGTCCTGCTTCACTAATTCGCCGAAGAACTTGTTCGAGCACTTTGAGATGTTCATCCCAAGTCTCAGTGGCGATTAGAATGTCGTCGATGTAATGTTGTACCCCTTTGATACCTGTGAGAACCTTCCTCATTAGTCGCGTAAAGACGGCAGATGCAGTCTTAATCCCAAAAGGCATGTATTTGAAGTGATACAACCCGCTTTCGGTAGAAAATGCCGTTTTTTCTTTAGAGTCGCTGGTAAGGGGAATCTGCCAGTACCCTTTTGACAAGTCTAGCTTCGAGAAATATTTCTTTTTCCCAACTTCCGCGAACACGTCCTCTATCCGTGGAATGGGCTCGGCATCAGGAATGAGTACGTTGTTTAGACGTCGGAAGTCAATGCAGACGCGATGTGAGTTATCTGGCTTCTTCACTAGGACCAGAGGAGACCGATATGGTGAGGTTGATTGCTCAATCACCTGTAGCGCCAACATTTGTGCCACTTCCTCCTCTATTGTCTCCCTCGTCGCGAAGGGGATTGGGTATTGTGGAGTCTGGATAGGATGGCTTGTCGTCAACTCAAGCTTGCACTCCAACAGTTCTGTTCGTCCAGGCACTTCGGTAAATATCTCTTCAAATTTTTGTAGAATGCTCTTGATGTCCATTTTCTTTCCCTCGCTGAGGTCTTCGGCCACCACCACATCATCGATTCCCTGGGAAGACCTGATGTCCATACACGGTATGCCCTGCTCGGCTTCCCCCTCCTCGATAGCTATTATTGAGCACGCTTGATTCTCAATTTCGGTATCCCTCTCTCGCTCCTCATACTTTTTTAACATATTAATATGAAAAACCTTCGTAGTATGCCCTAAATCTATGACGTAGTCGACTTCATTTATTTTTCCTACTACTTTGTAGGGACCCTTCCAGTGCACGAGCAGCTTGTTCTTCTTGGCCGGTACCAACAGCAGTGCACTATCTCCTACTTTTAAAAGTCGTCTTCCCGCCTTTTTGTCGTACATCTTCTTCTGGTGTTTGCTGGCGGCTGCCAAGCTCTGATGTGCCAGTTCCGTGGTTTCTTCGAGGCGATCCCGCAGGTCCAAAACATACGAGTATGTTGTTTTTAGATCTTGTCCTAACTCCTCATCTGTCCAGATTTCTTTCAGTATTGTCAACGGTCCCCGAACATGCCTCCCATAGATCAATTCAAATGGAGAGAAACCTAGGCTTGCTTGGGGGACTTCTCGATAGGCGAACAGGAGCGGGGCGAGATACTTATCCCATGATCGAGGCTTCTCCTGGCACATCTTGCACAACATCTGCTTCAAAGTACCGTTGTACCTCTCCACTAAACCGTTACAAATGGGGTGGTACGGAGTCGTCAGCAGCTGTTGGACGGACATCATTCGAGTGAGCTCCTGCATGAGCCCCGATGTGAAGCTTGTTCCACGATCAGATAAAATCTGTCTGGGGAGGCCCACGCGCGAAAAGATCTCCAATAGGCCTTCCGCTACTGTGTGAGAGTCACAGGATGGTAGCGCTACCGCATCAGGGTATCTCGTTGCGAAATCTACCATCGTTAGAATGTAGCGGTTCTTATTTTCGGAGCTCGTAGGAAGCGGACCTATCAGGTCGATAGCCACCCTTTCAAATGGAGTATTAATGATTGGCATTCGGCCGAGAGGTGCTCTCTTGACCGTCCCCTTAGGAGTGGCCCTCTGACATGCATCACATGATTTCACATATCTTTTAATGTCGGCCTGCACTCCTGGCCAATAGAAGGCCTCTAGTACCCTGTCAGTGGTACGTTTCATTCCCTGGTGGCCAGCCATTACGCTGTCGTGTGCTACCTCCATGACGTACGTTCTCAGGGCGGCTGGAACGACTACTTGCTTGAACACCTTACCTCCTTTCTGTTCGATAACGTCGACATAGTACTCCCTTCGAGAAATAATAAGCTGTATGTCGATCCATCCTTGGCGTGGTGTATCTTTCCGATTTTGTTCCGACAATCCTCCAACGTGCGATCGCATCGTTGATATTCCTTTAGGACTTCGGTGGTGACCTCCTGCCTTTCCGTTCCCTTAGATGTGCCCTTTTTGTTCGAGGACTTCAGTTTGTTTGCAGCTGACACGCCAGTCGTTGCTGCAGTGTCTACCGAGGCATCTTCCTTTTCAGGTTCTTGTGAGGACTGCTGGACCATTTTGTTTTTCCATTCGAAGTCCGGCTCATCGACTCCTCGTGCACCGAGAATGTTCCCTACAATCACATCATAGAGAGGTGTGTCCATACACTTCACGATCAATTCTCCAACAAAGTATGGAGAACGCAGCATTATTTTTGCCTCCGGCAGCTGCAAGGATGTACCATCTACGAGAAAAACCGTTCCTGTCTTTCCCGTGAGACAAGAATCTTTTACCAAGTTGCGCCGAACTATCACTGTATTGCTACCCGTGTCACGTAGCACGCTGACTGATTGCTCATTAAGCAACCCCCGTAAGACGGGCATGTTATATACGTCGAATACCTCGTCGTTTTCGTGAACCACGTTAACTAGCCCTGCCTCACAATCATTTGTGGATACCAGACCTGATCCCTCTATAAAGTTTCCAAGTGGAGATTGTGTACTTTCTACTGCCTCTGGCTCCACCATACACAGGACTCGCGGATTTCTTTGTTTCTTGGGGCAGTCTTTTACATCATGCCCTTCTCTTTGGCAAAACGAACAGGATGGAATCTTTTGCCTGAAACTACTTCGGCACTCTCGTGCTTTGTGACCAAGCTTGCCACACAAGAAACATTTAGGTTTCGCAAACGCCGGCGCATCGAGGTTAGCTTTATGGGATGACGTGGCTCTTGCGTCGTCTCTAAAGGAGGAGAGGTTCTTTTGTTGTTGCGCCTCTAGAAATCGATCGGCGGCCTCAACCATTGATGCTAGCGTCTGGCAGTTTCTCTCTTTCAAAAAGATGGTAAGTTTTGTGTGGCACTGAGATAAGAACTGCTCTGCCAGGATCTTATCTCTCAGCGCTTCGTATGTTGAAGGTGTCTCCCCCACCTCCATCCATCTATCAAAGTATCCTTGGAGCCGGGCAGTGTACTGGCTGGCTGTCTCCCCTTCTTCGGGTTTTGATTTCCTGAATTTCTCTCGATACCCCTCAGTTGTAAATCGGAATCTATCCAGGAGAGCTCGTTTGGTCGCTTCATAACTCATAGAATCTCGAGGCGATAGTCTGCCGTAGACTTTCAACGCCTCGCCCGTCAGGCACATGCTTAAGGCGGTAGCCCATTTAGGTTCTGGCCAGTCTTCCCCTTTCGCAATGCATTCAAAACGCTTCAAGTAGGCGTCTAAATCGTCTCGCCTTTCATCGTACGGAGGAATAAATTTCCGGGGACAGAGGTGACTGGAGTTGGTTCTCCCGTTATTGCTGCCCTCTGTTGGGATCTCGGCAGTAGTTGTCGCTCCCGTCTCAGCTAGCCTTATGCGTAACTGTAATGTTCGTTCTTCCAGTTCAGCCTTCTCTCGGTTTGCTACTCTATCCGCAGCCCTTTCCTTCCTCTCACGCGCTTTCTCTTCGCGTTCGTAAGTAACTTTCTCTTCCGCCCATTCTTTAAGTTCCACACCTTGTAGGCCTAGCTGCTTGCCTAGCTCTATAATTTCTTTGAGATCCATAGCTTATAGATTATTTCCGAACGATCCAATGTGTCTTCCGTCCTGTCGCGGACGCCAATTGTGATGGTACGATGGTTCGTGTGTTTAAGTTGTTAATAGAAGTACGGAAGACACAGGATGCGTTAGGGAATATTTCACTATTGCGATATAAACATCAGAAGAAAAGAAAAAAACCAAATATTTACACCGCGGCTATTTACAGAATGTCATTGTACGAGTTGTCTCTCTCACAGTTTTTTCCCTGGTCACATGGATGGGTAGTGCCGAAGAGGGAGGGTGGAGGGCTCCGTCGTCGATTTGCTCGGCGGCAGTTGTTGCTAGCCTGGAGCGTCTGGTTCCCGGAGATATTGGTGAACCCGGTCGCTGGAGTGGTCTTCAGCGCCTCACGCAGTCCAGTCGGCCTCAGGCAGGCCGGCGCCTTGACCACGAGAGGAGGCGGGGACAGAGTCGGGCCTCTGACGCCTGGTCACGTCGACGGAGGTCCGAACAGCTGTTCGCAGCTTCGCCTTCCGAGTCCGAGCTCCGCTCGCGCTCTTCTCGAGCCCTTTTTCAAAAACCGCGCCATTCCTCGCGCATCTCTTTTCTTTCTTGTCTTCGTGGTGGATCACCCATACACCGGCACTCTTGACGGTGCGGATTGCACTAGAGTCACTAAATAAAGCCAGAGCCGTTTATTGAGAGAGTTTGGCCATACATTGGTTTGAATAGGCGAGCATCTCGGGGCCAACCACAGGCCGCGAAACAGCCCCTAGCGGTGGTCGTGTGCTCCGAATTTGTGACACGACTTACTTCGTTTCACCTTATGTGCGAGCGAAGGCAAAACTGGAAGCGCGAGCACGGAAGCTCCGTGCGTTCAGGCTTTGCTCGAGCGCGCGAGCTGGGGAGAAATGCCAAAGGCGCTGGTCTCGGGCCTCATAGCTTTGGCTTCGCTCGCCGATAAAGTGAAACGAAGTATAATTTGAGCCGTGCCGAGCGGGACTCCGCGTCTCAAGACGCTCGCGCACCCCACCCTTTGCACTGCTTTCTTTCAGCCAGTCTCAGGACGCTGTTCTAGCAGTGCAGACAAAGGCGTGGGCACGAGCGCGTGGCTTTGGAAAGTGCCTCCTATGCACGAGGTCTCGTGCAAACAAAAGCGTTTCGCTGAGCTAGGCTCACGCGCCTGTGCCTTTGTCTTCACTGCAGACATTTGTGAGATGGAGTAGAGGTCTCCTGATTGGTCGACGCTGTGTCACAAATTTAGTTTACGCTCTAAGCGTGGGGGAATCTTCGGCGCTGGCGGCGGCCTTTGCTCCGCCTATTGTCCAAACTCTCCTAATATACGGCTCTGAATAAAGCTACGCTTTCAGAGTACCGAACCTCCCAAACTACGCGTCTGAAGCGCGTCAGGCGCCGCCATCTTGGGTCCACGAGCAGATGGAGGAGTGCCTGTAGCTGAGCCAAGCCGAGCTGTAGCCGTCGCCTTCGCCAGCTGCCGTAGTCGCAGCTATGGCAGCGAATCAAGGTCGTGTTGTTCGTATCTCGAAGTAAGAAGGAACAAATGCATGCTGAGCGACGGACTTCAGCGTGCGCACGCAGTAAACAATAAAACAGGAGCAGGCAGCGGATCTCTGGATCCAAGATGGTGGCGTTGAAAAAACGCGAGGATGATGATAGTGACTCACGTGACAACCGCTGTCCAATGATGTCGCAGCGAACCAGAATATTGTTGAATAGAGCGACTGTATTGTCGGCAAAGTGCCAAAGAAAAGGAATGCGGTACTCTGAAAGCGTAGCTTATTTAGTGACTCTAGATTGCACGTTGCAAAAGAACTCTGGAAGCTCGCCATCAGCACGCGCTCAGAATTCGCTCACACAGATATGACCGCCAGTGAATACTCCCTATAGCCTTGGCCAGATTGCGAGGCCTTTGGGCATGTTTCGAAAGTGTGCACCGGGGATCCGCAGGTTATAACATTATGTTGAGGAAGTGGACTTGTCTGCAGCGCCTTTTTATGTTGCTTAGTGTGCAATCAACTTAACCAGAGGCAAAACTAGAATGCCAAAGAACTAAAACAAATTGTGGGCGATTAACCAATGTAGCTACCGAACAGTATGCTAGGGTAGTTAAGAAAACTGATGGCGAAAAAATACAGGTCTTCCTTCTAAAGAAGGCACTTGAAATCGAGCGTAGTGTCTCCTGGCCACTGCAGGAGCAGCTACCTTGACCATCTAGGTAAGCTTTTATGCACTTTGTGTTACTAAAGCCACCATTATTACAAATGGCCTGGTGCGCATTCCTTCTTTAAAAACACTTTCAGCCTTTTCACTCTGGTGAAGAAGGAAGACCAGCGGAGCTGCACAATGGAAAATAATGGACGGCCGCAAGTCGGCAAGCCAGAGTGTAAAGTCTGCCGCCATCTATAAGCGACGGCGGCAACAAGATATGTGGCTTGCCGCCGTCGCTCATAGATGGGGGTATGTGTCCAGAGTTCGGTGTCTTCATTTCTTTGCGGGGAACACGATCCTGGAGAAACTAGCCCTTAACACCTCCGCTGTAAAAACAGTTAGTGTGTGCATTGTCGGATTTATAACGTATGATTCTGGTGCGCATGCTCAGTTGGTAGACGAAGCCTCAGCGTTTAGTAGAGAACTTGTTTGTTCCCTCAATTGTTATTTGAGTTGTTAGAACTACTTGACTCTATGCAATCGCAGAGAACACTCATGTGTTGTCTGCTACCTTTACTTCGCGCCAGGAGGAGTGAAGTAAATGCTGTTGCGCTAGATGCCGCTGTCCCTGCAGCCCCAAAGGCACCCGCTGCACCACCGGCTGTCACTAAACAACTCGCTAGAGCCGCACCTCTTGCTGTCACTTGACCACCCACTGGAGCTACACCGCCGGCTGCTGCAGCACCATTAGCTGGCGCAGCACCATCTTCTGCCGTGATTCCAGAAGTGGAGCCATTCCACGACCCGCCTGACGTGCCCCGTCAATTTCTGCCCCTTTTGAGAAGGCGAACGCTTAGGTAAGTTTTATTGTAATTGTAAGCCCTATCCTTATCAGCCAAAAAAAAAAAAGACAGTGTTCCTAGACACTCTGACCCTGCCTCACCATTGCCAGATTTGAAATTGCAATTCTCATTAGTTGTCTTGTGCTGTTGTACTTGGTTCGACTGTTGAGCCTTTCTTTCCTTTCAACTGATAGATCTTTCCTAGCATGCCGTGCTTTTGTGCAAGTCACCTGACCCTGCATATAGACACTTCCAGCGGTAGTCTTAAATGAAACGATTTACAGCACGTGTCCCTGGTTTTGAACGTGTACGTCAGTATTTTACCGACTGCGCTGGGCTGTGGTTTTTCAAACATGCAGCGCTCTTGAACGACGGCAGTGTCGCAATGTCTTTGGCCAGGGTTTCGAAGAACGCCTTCTGTATATTAATCCGGTGAGCCTCGGAGCTGGCAGAAATTTTATACAGAATCACGTCTTTTCTGATGTCCTTTCCCTCGTCTTCGCTCACCCATAACCTAAAGAAGGATGTCATCAGATACTTTTCCGCTTTTAAATATTGTCTGCACCAAATATTACCTCCGGTCCCAGTTGTGATAGAAGCTTGCCGAGGCTTGTGAGGTGCTCCTTCAAATTGCGTCTCTTGCCGAAGCATAATGCCCACAGGGCAGTTCGAGTCAACGATGGAAGCTGGTATCGGTTGTCCCCACAGTTTGCCATCTGGTAGTTTAGGTGCATACATCTCGGAAAACGGAACACCCTTGTTGTAGATGCTCAGCTGCTTCGCTGATGTCCTCTTCCACACGTTTGTAATAGACGTCTTTCTTGAAGTGTCCTCCGTGTTGAAATACATCACAACTGCTGCTGCAAGATTGCACTGGCCGCATGTGCCTCCTCTACAGGTGCCGTGAGCCCCCGTTATTCTCCTGCTATCGTCCACTTGTGACAGAAAGAAACCGTGGATGGAAGACTACTTAATGCCCAGCAAAATTCACCGAACATTGCCATTATGAAGATTATCAGCCCTACACCTTACCCTCTGCGGCCATACTATTTCTCGCAACAAAAAATAATTTTCTCAAAATATGCAACATTTGTCATTATGAAGATCATCAGCCCTACACCTAACCCTCTGCGGCCATACTATTTCTCGCAACAAAAAATCATTTTCACAAAAAAATATAGCAGAAGTGCGCAGGAAATTGTTTTACTTACGACGATCAAGGATTGATATGAGATGAGTGCGTCAACCGTGCTCCCAATGCAGGCACATTTCTCCCGTTAATGTTCGCACTCCCCCCCCCTTCCTCGCAGAAATAGAAAGTATGAGGAGACCGTTTCTCCAACTGGTCGGATGCTCGATCCCATTTCAGCCAGCAGTGAATGATCCCGCTTTTGTATTAGAGGCGCGGACGCATTTTGAAGTGGGCTTGGGTCTAGCTATTGATCGCAGTTACAAAACTGGTTTCCGAAAATTTCCCAAAGCCTCACAGGCGCAGCAAAAGTTTTCTGTTCGAATAAAGGTTGGAGGCTTTCGTGACCGTAGAAGCCGTTTCCGAAATTTATGTTTTCACGGCTCTGTGGGTGCTCAATAAAACCAGGCCAGCTTTGAAAAAGAAATGGCGTGCAGAGAAACTGCATCTAGAAAATAAAAATTAAGGCACGATAAGCAAAGAAAGAGGTCGTTATACACCGCGCGACGAAGTGAAGCGAAGGATTGCGCCGTGCAAATTGCCATAATCGGAAGCAGTAAACACATCATCACTGCGAAATAATCTAGGCGATCGGTAACCCTGAATCACTAAGAGATTCTGAAGGATAGATGGCTAGTACATACGCACAATATTTTTTTTTGCGCATGGAAGAACGGGCACTTTGATTGTTATGGAGTAGGCTTCTTGAGAGACTCTCGCCTGACGCACACACCTCGCATTAATGACCGATGACACCGTCGATACTCTCTCGTTGACGTCGAAGACGTGCCCACTTTCGTGCAGTTCTTCGCCCTTCTTTTAAGTTGAATCGCGAAATATAGAGTCAGCTAGGACGTCTTTAAAACCGGCCCGAAGAACCAAGCCTCCGACCGCGGACGCTTGCGCCGCCATAGCGTCCCGGTGCAAGAAGCGTCTGCAAGCTGCCGAACAATTCTTGCAATGTAGCACCGGCTCCACCGCTAGCGGCGCTACACGCGTTTTCAAAGCGCCCCCTATAGTTCCAGCACGGAGCGTATAGCTATTTTTTTGCGAATGCCGGGAACATAGCCGGGAAGGCTTTTTGGGGGTTCTCTCAATGGTAATAATCCTCAAAGAACGTCGAACGGCCCGCATCGCGGGCTGCTTGACATTCGATATCTTCGTTTCTTTTCTGCGAATGCCGAGCAGGCTACAAGCCCTGGTATTTCCTGGTTCTCACAATTAAAGCTGGCAAAAAAAAAAAAATAGCAAGCATCCTGGACATGCAAATAAAGTAAAAACTTTCAAGAAAAGTCGGCGAACTCCGAATGCACAATGCAGGTGGAAGGTTCCGCTGACCGGTTTTTGCAGCTCAGGCGAGCGGCAGAAATCTTTTACTGATAGAGGTCACTCGAGACGCAAAATGGCAGTGGCCAGAGAGCTCTGTTTGCAAAGGTCTATCGTTTGCGCTCCCAATTACGACCAACAGAAAATAGCAAAATAATCTCCATCTAGAAATAAAAGGCCTGCACTCTTAAATTTTTATGTCTCATCCGGTTATCTTAAGTTTCGCCCTCATAGTTTGCTTTGATTGCTCTGCTGTTTCTTGTATTTTGACCGTTGAGAACAGTTGCGCATCGGCTGCCGCGGCTACCTGTTGCGTAGGCTGCTCGACGGCGCCTGGGCCAGTGGTGCGCTGGTGGTTTTCGTTTGCGGCAGCGGGCAGTGGCGTTGGCCCGCTGGTTATCGGTCTATTTCGTCTGCCAGTACTCCGAGCAAACGACACCTTGTCTCTTTGTCGGATCGGTGGTGAAATGATTCCGGTGGCAACAACTCTGCTAAGTTCTTTGGGTTCCCGAGTGACGAAAGGTAAAAAAAGGAGCTGCTTACTTATTTTGCTTATACAGTGTCGGATCACAGAAAACTTGCTGGTGCATGTTTCATATTCGTCGATTTATTACAGAAGGTCAGAAGAAACAGGGCATTTATGTTCTGATGAGCGGTAAGGGCGGTCCGTGTTAGAGCACCGCAGCTCAGTAGCACGTGAGTGGAGCAGCACGCGCTGCAAAAGGAACCTGCAAGGTACCGAGGCGATCGAATCGCTGTCGATAATAACAGATAAGTTGAATGTGCGATTGCAGGTCTGTGAATACTTTAATAGTTTCGTGTAGATTTGTTTTTACTTTGTTGTGCCGTGAATGAACGTTTCTTTTTGTATAATGACCGTGCCTAATTAAAAATAGAACTTACAAATAATTTTCGGACTTGTGCTCAGAATGACAATATGGAAAGACACCCATCTTAAGCCGCGAAACCAGAGATTTCCCTACACACCCCCTAGGAGGGGGGGGGGTGCACCTCTCTTGTTTCTCTGAAGGCACCCTCTTATTTCGCAACGACTCCTATATTCTCAATGCCCCCCCCCCTCACCTACGCCCTCTCCCCTAAAAATGTAGACACCCCCCTAATTTCTATTCACGGGGAAACCCCTGCGCGAAACACCAGCGGCTGGGCCCACTTTGCATTCATTGATTGACGATATAATGAGAGACGACTACCACTGGGCCTCCACCGTTGCCGAGCCGATCTCAATCGAACGACGCAGAGTCAAGTGCAATCGTTCCGGAAGCGTCGGAGTTCCTAGCAGCTCCCCCTTCTCTCAACCTCGGCGACATAGGATCCAAGTTCGTTCGGAGTTCGGTGGCTGCTCCGAACTACAAACGAACTTGCATCCTACTGTAGCAGAGGTTGAGAAAGAAGGAGAGGAGGGACAACGTTTCTCACACCCTCTCCCATAACCTAGCAATTCCCTAGACGACGGCGCGGGTATTTTTTAGTTTATTTCTCGATGTATTTGGAGAAACCCAACGCCCGTAACGGGAGATTTGGCGCTGCCGTCGGAAAATTGGAGTCCCAATGGGAGGTATAGGAAGATTCCGGGGTTGCCCTGACTGATTGGACCCACCTGAATTCTGACGCAACACTCCCGTTCAATCGGTGCTCCAGGCTGGTCTACCGGAAGAGACACTCAAATTGAAATGCGCAGCCCTAGAGATTCGGGAAGGCGTTGCTAGTACCCGCACAATTAGGGTAAGGTGGAGTAAAAGGGACAAAAGATTTTAATTTAAACGGTAATTTTTTTCTGTGCTTCAATATTTATAACCACAGCATGGGAATATTCTTAGATGTGTCTGACTCTATGCTCCGTAAATATTTCTTAACTGGAGTAAGCGCAATATAAAACAAAACTACAATATCTGAAAGTCACACAATGTCTCATTTTGCAAAATCAGAGAGCGTAGTGGGGTACAATGAGACACCTTTTAAAATCCTGATGTGTGTTCTCTTTTCGCAATAAAAACACTCGAAACGCACTGTGTGAGCTCCGACGCACTCTTCATGTGCCCACACATTGCAGTCCATGCATTCGATATATGGTGAATGCCGGGCGCCTTGGCTCCAAATGTTTTTTGCATACCAGGTACTTCCAGTCTCTTGTGGAATGCATCGCAGGGTCTGCAGAATGTTCGAACACTTTGCGCATATTCGGGGTGTCACTAATACTCTTTCTCTTCGTTTTCACGGCTTTCTTTCTTTCTGTTTTTTTTTTTTGGTTGAAAAGGGGGGGGGGGCTGTGGAACGCCGGTTCTTGGTTGCTTTCGACAATATCAGCTTTGCTTTGTGGGGAGATGACATGAGAAGGGTGCTCCTCTCCGACCTGCTTCTTCACTTTTTCTGTCCTTCGCGACATGGTACAGGAGAAATGTGCTTGAAACTTCAAACGTTGGAAAGGACGCGCCTTCTGTAGCCCAGCCGTTTTTTGTAGAGCGGCTGCTCTTTACATTTTGAGAGTCGTTTGGCTCGCCTTTTTTCCGCCTCGGTGGCTCCGAGGCGAGAGCGCTGGCCTACGGATCCCCATGTGGCGGGTTCAAATCCTGGCCGAGGTGCCCCCAATGTGACGGAGGCTTATTGCGGAGAAGGCGCAGTGTAACCGAGCTTTCGGTTGCACGTCAAAAGATCCCCAGGTGGTCCAAATTAATCCTCAGTCCTCCGCTGGGGCGTGCCAGATGCCCGTCGTAGGTTTGGCACGTAAAAACCCCAAATTTGACTTTTTGGCTCGCCTTTGACGCGCACCCTTTGGTACGCCAAAACGTGTGGCAGCAGTGCGAAGGGAGTGACGCTGTTACTTGACACTTTCAAAACCTTTTATGATGTCACTTTCCTCTTAAGAAGCTTTAGTTGTTTTTATTTTATACGTTCATAGTATCCTACACATCGTGAAAAAATATGGCTCAGGAGAAACCAGAAGACACGTGCGTTATTGACATGCAGGTAATAGAATGCCAGATAGTCGCCTTGTGCCTCGCGCGTATCCTGTTACGTAAATATTATTTTGGCTGAAAAAATAAAAGCCGTTTAGAACTCCTGTAGCGCCGAAATGGAGCACAGCTCTTGAGAAGGAGGGGGAAGGGTACTAAAGGGAGAGTGTTCCCCTCCTTTCTCCTCCTCCCCTCACGGGGGTCACATAACCTCGGGGGGGGGGGGGGTCACGTGACCTGTGGGGAGTCACGTGACATGGGGAAGGTTACGTGACATGGGGGGTCACATGACCTGTGGGGGTCACGTGACCTTACGGTTACGCCGACGCCGCTCAAGCCGGAAACGGGAGCCTAAGAGCTGCGCTCGAAAAACGCGACCAAAGATCGCTCAAATTTGGTCCGCATGTTTCTCCATGAGATTATAACTTTTTTTTGCACTTGTTTTCTTTTATCATCTACAAAATGATACAAATTTTGTAATGGCAGCGTCTGAAATCTCAACGAAATGTCTCGTTTTTGTTGGTCACATGTTCTGGCTTCAGGAACAATGCTCCTCACATCGCCGAAAATGACCTCGGTGTGTTCGATCTTTGATTTCTTTTTATTAGGAAAATTGGCCGCGAATAGTTATGATTCATGAATTTCTGATGCTTTGAGCCCACAGAGTGAGCTGTCGCAATATTTAGGCGATCTTGGGAACCTCCTAAGAGCACCTTTAAGATGACAGGTAAATGTGTGGGCTCGAGGGAAAGGAGAACAAAGTCAAGCTTTTCATCTCCACAGTGGGGTCTGGTGTAAAAAGTAGGCAATTAATTTGCCTAACAAGCACGCAGCTTTCACCAGGGAATACGAAAACCTTTCATTATTCCTCTTTGGCCCAAACTCCATACATTTCATGGTCATCTCTTGTGTGTTTTGGCAACCCAGCGGGCACGGAGAGAGTTACAAAATGTCAGTTCGTTATATTTTAACCGTACGACGCGGAAACGTCCTCTTTTTACGGGGCGCCCCCTGTTGCCGAACGCGCGCGGCATGTCACGAAATCGTGACGTTGTCGGTCCTGGTCACGTTCTGCTTTAGGACATAATCAGAGCCGCTAAATGCATTTTTTTTAGTATACAAAATGTAAGTGACGCGAACCGTTTCAATTAGTTATGCATGTATCTTTTGTTCAATACCTTAGATTAGAAAAGAAACAAATGCAGTTTAGAAAGTACGGAAACAAGAAATGACCCGTCGACATACCCGCCACCTAGTGGTGAAAAAGGTGGCGCGAACTAGAAAAGAGTAGTGAAATCAGGCGCGCCGACGCGGATAGGTCCCGGATGTACACGGCGGCGCTGCGGTCGTATGGGCTGGAGGACCCGACCGATTCCGAGCGTTCCGAAGGCTTTCGGCGAGCAGGTTTGGCTTGCTGTTTGGCCGTTTGGCGGTTTGGCAGAGCAAAGTGGCTCCCGCACTGAACTGATCTTCACCCCGTGTTTGCTGTCGTTTATGGCCAATGAAGTGCCATTCCGAATTATATGCCTAATCGACGAGGACAGCGCCAATGCTTCGCTCCGGGGTGCCGGTCAGGCTATCAATGTCGGAAAGATGAGCAGCCGTCGCTGTTCTCAGTACCTAAGGAGGAAGAACAAAAAATAGTTTGGGGACAGAACATGCATCGCAATCAAATGCTCCTGGACGAAATATGCTCAATGTGCGAGCTTCATTTTGAGCCATCGTTTGTAACGCGAAACTTCGTTCACGTTATAAACGTAGAAGATGTGCGCAGTCCCCGTGGTAAGCCGGAGCTGTTTCCGGGCGTTGTGTCGGCGCTGCTTCCGAAAGCTGTTAGTTAACTGAAAAAAAAGCGTCGCAGCAAAGGCCTCCGAGAAAGCGAGAGAACGCCAATGCTTCCTCATTTGACGTTAAAAGAAGGCCAAGCACTGCCTCTTCAACTGCCTGCAGCAGCCCCATATTGGCTGCAGCCGATACCGGGGCGTCTGATGATACCAGTCTGCCCGAAGAATGCTCCACGCTGTGTGTTCTCTCCAGGTACTGGAGCTGTCACCGAGTTCCGAGCCTCAGCGGGATTCTTTTACAAAACAGTATGACTGACCTTGTATACACCGCATCTTTATGGCCACATGGCTGAAGGAGGACTCGTCGTTAGCTGCGACAACTTCACCCTGTTTCTAGTGAGACTCCTGGTAGGCCGACCTTTCTTAAAATATTCGCGCTAAGTGCAAAAACACTCGCGCATCGAGGCGCCGCCCAGGAAATTGGTCTGGCGGCGTTCGCCTCGCGCGTTGCGCATGTGTGCTCCGTATCACGCGCAAAGCGAACACAGCCAGACGAATTGCGCCACTCGTGTGTCGCGTGTTTCTTTTGTGGGGCTCGGAGGTTCGGACCTAAAACGGCAAACATTTCGAGCAAAAAAAGCTTCAATAAAGTGTGTTTAGTCACGAAGCAAATGCAATGCGAGCCGCCCTGGCCGCCCGCTTCATCCAGCTTATGCAGCCCATGCTTCAGTGGCGCCCTCTCGAGCCATCCACACGGAGCGCGGCAGCCGTGAGCGCTCGCCGAGCCAGACTTGTACGTAGTTCCACTACTCTACTCAAGTTACTGCAGTTTAACTCCTTTTCTTAGTAGTTTAGTGGCATTCAATTACATTTTTATTTCGGTAATTAGTAGTTTCCTTACTTTTTGAGAGTAACTTCTACTCAAATTACAAATTACTTTCGAATGTTAGTGGTAGGTATGCTTATTAACAAACTTTCCTGCACAAAAAGAGATGCGATGTTGTATGATCAGATAATATTTGCAAACAGGGGGAAGCATGTGCTATTGGCAAGTTGGCGGGGGGGGGAGGGGTTTGGAGCGTCCGAAACCCCTAAAAGTTTCACGAGCCCTCCCTTAAAAAAACACTGCTACGAGGAGCGGAGATCAGACAGACATATCGCATGTCGCAAAGTGTGGCCGAGTAACCGCGGGATTAGCGTCAAAGATTGGCGTTTATTTTTGACCCGAAACTCAAGGAGACTTGGCGCATTTGAAGAAAGGGCTTGTCCCCGCTCCTTCCAAAGTAGAAACTCTCGTTCACTGCACACTGCGTGCTCAGTCAAAGGGGGCAACGAAATGCAGCACTTGGTCTGAACCTCATCTGGTGCCCCCGTAGTTTGTGCTGTACTTAAAGCATCGCGTGCTCAAGGGAAACACAAGGGCGACATCTTTGCGTTGCCTTTCCTTTCAAACTCAAAATATGCAGGTCTTCCAAGATTCAAAGATCGTTCGAGAAACCTTGGTAATTCCCCCAAAGTTGTTACAAAAAAAAGTAATAAACAAGCAATACTGGGAAGTACTTTAAGTACATTTCAGCACCGCTGAAATGTACTTAAAGTAGTTCTTAAACTACTGCTTTACAGTAGTACTACTTTAAGTACAAATGTTGAAGTAGTGCTAAAAGTACTATTTCAAGTAGGCTTAGAAAACTTGTACTTTACTTGAAGTACATTTTCTGAGCAGGCACTTGTTCTTTACTTAATTATTTTTTTCTGGTACTTTCTGAGTGAAGTGCAACTCCCGACTTCAAAGTACATTCTCCAAATTTCAAACGAAAAAAATGGCGAATTGTCATGTGAAAACGCGCTGTCGTCTTTCGAGACGTCACCTGGTCATTTTTCTAAGTGAAGTTAATACGTCTATAAGACATAGAAATATGTGCCTTATGGGTTTATCGTGTTTAATAGTTCGTCAGCGAGAATAAAACAACTACTCTGTGGCGACTTTACTTCATCCAATATTTGCCGCCATTTCCGAAAAAAACGGATGGACCTTCAATTACACCTGAAACAATGCATACCAGTTCAAAAAATACATAGTGGATGAAAGAGCATCATAAAATATTGTGTTAAAAAGTATTTGTATTCGATTTTAAAAGTACATTGTATTTATAACACTTTACTTCAGTTACATTGTACCTGGTGCACTTACGATTTTACTTGAAGACTTCAACTAAAGTCGTAAGTGCACCGGGTACAATCTAACTGAAGTGAAGTATTATAAATACAGTGTACTTTTAAAATCGAGTACAAATACTTTTTAACACAATATTTTATGATGCTCTTTCATCCACTGTGTATTTTTAACTGGTATGCATTGTTTCAGGTGTAATCGAAGGTCCATCTGTTTTTAAATAATTGTATAAAAGACATCTAAAATGTACTTGAAGTAAAATATAAAGTAAATGAAAGGAGGTTATGTACTTCCAAGATGAAGTACATAACCTTTCATTTACTTTGTATTTTACTTCAAGTACATTTTCTATGTCCTTTAAGCAATACTGTAAACAAGCAAACACTGTCTGCCAAATCAAGCTCAGGCAGTGTTAAACCTAAAAGTAGAAATTATACATACGCAGTACATCATCGACCAAAAACAAAAAAAGTATAAAACAATTAAGCACGCAGAAGCAGAACCAGCTATTAGAACATTTCTGCGAAAACACAAGCCGCTTTATATTTTCTAGCAGAATTTTGCTAACGGATAAAAACCTATGTACTTTCTTGTTACCATAAAAAAATTTATAAAAGTAACTTGAAATCAAATTCGGTACTTTTTACGGTAGTTACTAATTTACTCAATTACTCTCCATTTGAGTAATATCTACTCTATCAAATTACTTTTGAGGTCGAGACTCACTAACTTAACTTACTTACTTTTTTAGTAACTTGTACATGTCTGGATTGCTAGTCTTAAAAATAGCACAGCTGCAGGTGGAGACGGCCTCAAAGCTGAACCAATCAAAGTTACATCCAGAATTATAGCTGCTCCATTAACACACATGTGTAACGTATTTTTGTCAACGGGTTGTTTTCCCAACCGAATGAAAGGAGCTCGAGTATGTTTTATACATAAGGGTGAAGTTCAAAAAGACCTCAACAATTATAGACCAACCTCATTATTACCTGATTTTGAAAAAAAAAATTCGAACACATAATAAACAGTCAATTGATTAGCTTCCTTACAAAACATAAAATAATTACTGAAAAGTAGTTTGGTTTTCAGAAGAATAAGTCGACAGAAATGGCGCTCGGTAACAATAAAAATAAATACAATACCAATATTGAAAATAAACAATACACAATAGCAATATTCCTTGACTTTAAGGAAGCTTTTCACTCCATTGAGAACATACGAAATAAGAGGAAAAGCGCTAGAATAAGTGCCTAGTTACTTGAGCCGCTGGTCACAGCTTACCATTTTTAACGGCGTTGAATCAAATCCTAAACAAATAGCATATGGTGTTCCGCGGGGTTTCATTTTAGGACCATTGTGGTTTCTTGTTTATATTAATGAGATAGTCAATATTTCTCAAGACGCAGAAATACTATTATATGCAGACGATTCCAACGTCTTTTTTCACACCGTGATCGCGGACAACTTGAATATACATCCAATGACTGGTTAAATAAATTATCTACGTGGCTCGTTAGAAACCCCTTGAGTTGAACATTTCAAAAATTAAATATATTGTGTTTAGGATAAAAATAAATTGCTTATTACTGACATTAACATCAGGTTTAATTCCTACAAATTAGAAAAGGTTGAATCTCTGAAACTTTCGGGTGTGTGGTTTTATGAAAACCTATTCAGGACAACTCATGTATTTAAGGTATGTTTACTCCTCTCCAGATCAATCGGCATTAGGCACAAAGTAAGACATTTGTTACCAATATGGCTAAAGCGTCAAATATACTATGCACTTTTGCACTCTCATATTGACAACTGTTCACTGGTTTGGAAAACAACATCAGAAAGCAACACTGATAAAAAAACTAGTGCTTCAAAAGAAGGCTCCTCGATCCATCGAGTGCATGGGCTATAGACCGACACGCGGAGCGGCTGTTTACCAACACGGTCGGAAGGCCGCGCATGCGCGGAAGCTATGTAGGCAAAAGCGGCCGGCTTTCCGTGTTTTCGCCATAGCGTTGTGTGGCGTGCGCTCGTTGTTGACGTTGTAGGGACGCTTCAAGCTTTATTTGTGCGTCGTATTTAGTGACAACGTATGTCGTATGCTATGCCCGACTATATGAGCTCGCTACCCGAGCCTGAACGGCAGCGGTATCGAGACAAACTGTGCACGGACGGCGTTGCCTTCGAGGATCCGTACGCCGTAAACAAGGCCTGCTGGACATCCGACGTGAAGTTGCTGCCAACGAAGTCGACGGCTCACGTCGTCGTTTATTTCGTTTTTTCGCCAAGCCAGTTCACGCCCGACATGGTGCAGGCGTACAAGTCTCTCGAGGCCTACGATTACTTCGAGTCGGTTTCCGCACTGGGGATCAGCAGAGTGTGGGTCTGCGGAAATGTATTTATAATTTGATTAAATAGTCACAGCGTCTTCGATTCAAGGAATGATATTTTTCTACCCTCATGACCACAAGGCATGACAAGGATTAACGCTTTGTCCGTTCTGCAGTCTTGGCGGTAACACGTAACAAGTAACGGCGTTCCGAGGAACGCGTTACTTTTTTCAGTAACATGGTAACCTACTCGTTACTTTTTTGACACAGCAACGGGTGACGCAGTTACGTTACTTGTTACAACTTCCGAAGTGTTAAAAAATTACACTTTCAATTTTTTCATGTTTTTAGGCGTCAAGCCATGTGAATTTTCGAGTTTTCTGAGTTTTTCTTTGCGTTTTTTCTCGTGAGTATTTAGGTGAGACCGTAAAAGAGATAAGATACTTATGTTCACTTTCAGCATCAACATACTGTTTCTTGATATATGAGCTTATGTATACTTGTATCGTGAAAACAGTAAAATGTGTTAAATCATAATTTAAAAGTAACGCAGAAGTAACGTGAGTTACTTTTTATCGGTAGCGGTAACGTGTTCCTTCCATATTTAGGTAACGTAGCTCGGTAACGCGTACCTTTTATTTGCAAGTAACGAGTAACGTATTTCGTTACTTTTTTTTCGTTAACGCCTACAACACTGCCGTTCTGTCGCCGATCCCCTTCTGCTTGGTAGCACGGGCGCAGCGAGCCACCGACGAGCGCTTGGCCGGGGCTTTGTGCACGAACACCGTGGGAACAAAATCCGGGTGATCTTGATCAGACGACGGTTTCCATGCAAATAAGCAAGCCTTGGGACGGAGATTGAAATGGAAGCCGCACTTGCCTTCAAGAAATTGCTTGCCGCACAAACGGCCGTTCGCGCGAGGCGACCATTCTTTTCGATCCACGGATATTATTCCACCTTCTGTACCTTTCAGAGTCTGCCGGGAACTTGTGGAAACTTACTCAGCTACTTTTTTTTGTACCTTTCAGTGCAATTAATGGCAACACAGCTTCGCGGCATGCTGAAATATTATGACGCCCATGCAAAATGTTTGCGCTTCTGCCCACACCACCCGGCTCCGGAGCGATCGCAGCGCCGCCGCAGCTCCGTGACGTCAAGCCCGCGTGTCGGTCTATTAGCCCCGAGAGCGAGCACAAGCGTCGCTGCGGTCGCCGTGCCCTGATTGGGTGAGGTGTTCCGTGACGTCAGGAGGAGGACTCCGCTCCGCGATCTCGCATCGGCTCGCTTCCCAGCACCGGTTTCCTGGTTTGGCGTTGTGTGCCGCAAGCTCTTCGAGGAGCTGGGCCTCGTTTGCCCTGTGTACAAGACGTCAAGTTAGGCCGATATAGACGTGCTTCCGTACATTTTATGAGCCTGCTTGTCCCTTTTACCTTTAAAATTGAGTTACAGACCCCCAAAGCTATCGGCGGAGGCGATTCCGCCGATGAACCTTCCCGTCCCAACACGACAGAAGGCAATTTAGCGAGGGGTCGGTGAAGCGGTGCCGCAAGTGTTTCAGACGCTGGAATTCTGTTCCTTGCATGTTCATGATTTAGGACGATATTACATCCCACTTCCAAGGCATTTGAAGTGGCATTTATATCATGGGCCTTTGGGTGGTCGGCAAATTAGCTCGCGACCCCGACTCTGCGCTGCCACTCTGCATGCGCTGGTTCGCAGACGTTTTAAAGGCGCTGCGTCTGATGATCTTTGAAGTGCTCGTGGAACAGGGTTGTCTTACATAAATCTAGCTTATTCCTGAAATAATTATATAGTTTATACACCTATGCAGGCATATTTCTTAGAAGATGCATAATTACTGGAAATTAGTTTGTATGGTAGCAGCAAAAACGGCCGAATTGCCCCCAGTTGCCTGTATGATATGTATTGAACTGCCCAAAATATGCACAGCAATAGTACCGTAATTTGTAATCTTTATACTTTTTCCTGACATTCTTTATTCCAGCCTTCGGTATTCAGAAAATATACCGTTTAGTTTGAATTTTCATTTTTTTCCAATTAAAAGAGACACTGCTGCAGGTCCCCAAAAGCTTCCTCAGCCTCCAAACTCCCTACAGCTGAGCTTTTTGACAACAGACGAAAACAGGAGTAAAAGCAAGCATTCGAACGTCTGTCCAGTGGTAGATGCAGCACTAGTAGCAGAAAATGTGGAACCTGTGAAGGGTGACAGTGTGCGTCCGAAAACTTCTTGTATTTTAGCTTGACAATTGGATTTAAGTAAAATCTCAATTTTAGGGCTTAAAGGACTAATAACGGTCTAGAAACCTTCGCCTACGTTTGTTATACATTACTTGAGGGTTGATATAAACAAGTACACAGATACCACCCATGTAGTCCATTGAAATACTATCCGAATCCAGCAAAGGTCAAATCACGACCGGCTTTATAGGGGCGACCTGCTCACTCCGCGTGTCCCTATAGGAGCGCGCGCGCAAAGAAATATCACGTGAACGGCTTGGAGGGACCGCGTGTTCTGCTAAACGCCGCCCTAGCTCAACACCAAAAGCGCGGCGGCCGCTATGGAAGGCAATGGAAACGTGTGGAAATAACGTTGGTTTTAGATTATTTCTGTCGCATTTAATAGTCAGACGCTAATGCTAGCACATAGTGTGAATAAAATAAGCTAAAAAGAGTCACTATAATATAGTTTTCTCAAGCAGATTAGTTAGTATTGTGAGCTAAGCATCAGTAGGGTGTACGAGGACAGTGCATCCAGTCCGCCTGCTGGAGCCTACTCCGTGATCAGAATAAAAAATCGAGTTAAATGCTCCGCAGGTGGGCCGTGACGTTCTTGGTGAATGTTCGAAGTGAGAACCTGTTGATTGGTAGTGAACTGGTGACTGGCGGGAGGGGGGAGGGTGGATTTTTAAAGTTGCACTCCACGGGTTGCGAAGGAGTTCTAGTGACGAAGCGTACGGGTTAAAAGGGCTGCAGTCCACTGGTGCGAGTACACCACAGGGAGGAGGCAAAAGAGTCCGGTAGCAGAAAAGTGGCTAGGAGCCGCGTGGTCGCTACCTGACGTCGATGTTGAAGCGGGTCCCTGCCGAGTGAACGGAGGATGTGCAGTGCTGGATAGGATGGTGTTCGGCGGCCAAGTTGACGCCTCATGATAAGGTAGGAAGCGCGACGTTGCACCGACTCGAGGGAGGCAACAAGTTGCCTGCTTGCCGAATCCCACACCGAGCAGCAAACTCCAGGATGGCTAACGCCAGTGCTGTGAACAGCAATCTGGGCACATCGGGACTGTCTCTTCTTGTGGACCGATTAACGAAGCCAAGGAGTCAACTTTCCCCGGACACAACGTTTTGGACATAGCGATGGGAATCGAAATGCTGGTCGATGATGACATCTAGGAGGTGGATATGCGTTGTTCTTGGGATCTCCACTCGGTTCAGGAAAAGTGTTGGAGGGGTCGAAGATTGACGCAAGGCAGTGATGTGCATAGTAGCGCATTTGGTCTAGCTTAGGGGAACTTTGTTATAGTTTGTTTAGAGAAGAATGCGATCTAGATCAGCTTCTAGCTCTTTACCGAACGTACAATCGCAATAACGATAAGAAAAGTCCTTAAAATACAGCCGATTATCCTCAAAACTTCGCCGGTCGTGGAGCGGACACACACAGAATCACACGCGAAACCGTCTGCTAGTGTGTTAAGCTACAGCGCCAGAAAAAGCGGTGGCGGTTCAGCGAACTAGAGAAAGTACTAAACAAGCAAAACGAAATGCGGCGCGCTCGCGCTGCCTCGGGTGACCTGGTCGCAACTAATAAAGCCGGTCGTGGGTCAAATGTTCTTTGTTTTTTTACTTTGCCCCTCCACTTGGACTGTCTTACTTGTAATTCTCTCCCCATGGCCCAGACTGTATTTAGCATGTTGCTCGAGCAGCATGCAGCTTTTCTGCTTCGGCGATCTTGTTTAAAAACAGAGAAACTAAAAAAATAGTACATATAACCTGCCAATTCATTAAGACCATCAGCAGCATTTATTGTGTGAGATGTAAATCTATGGTGATGCTCCTGCAATTGTTGCCATATTTCTTTATTTTCATATACCAGCTGTGATTCATGCGTTGCCTGCCCTGTCAACCATGCTTAAAATGTTGGTTGAAGTTTCGCCTGCAGCTACAGGCCATACCTCAATAAAACCACATATAAAAATTTACACTTCCTACGAAAAACACGCCAAAACAAATTCAATAGAAACGAGCGCGCCGACAGCTAGCGTCGTCACAGCCTCCACAGGGAGAGCGGGGCGAGTCGGGGAAAAATTCTCTCCTCGCCGTGACGTCACCCCGGTTCGCCGTAAGGGGGCGCCACGCAAACTTATTCGGGCTAATAGTGAACATACCTCTATTTTATTTTCAGAAGCATAGTGTGCTCATTTTCCAGCAGTTGATTATCTTCACCGTTACAAAAGTTATTTTTGATTAGTTCAAAAACAAGAGGGAACTTTTTTAGGTCAATTTTATTTAAAATACATTCCCTGCAACTTAAGACATGTAATACATGCCCCCTCATTAACATCCCCGCAAGACGCCATGCATGAGCACGACAGCAATGTTCTGATGGTTGAAGAGGTTGGCGAAACTACGTCACCACCAGACAATGGGCCACCACCAGAATGCATGCCAACAGGCACCGAGAACCACTCTTCTCTAAAAACAAAACTATAGATAACATCACAAAGAAGTATGAGAATCTGCAGCAATATCATGAAGACGCAAAAAACAAAAACATATTCGGACCATGAGAGACTAACTGAACAGTTCACAAGAACAACTACAGGCGCTCAAAAATGCCAAGTTCTTCGCTGCTGACTCTGACCAAAAGAAAAAGTTCTCGCCAGGCAAAGCACCAGAGGATTAACTTGGTCCTTTAAAACAGTAAAACAGGCTTTGCAGGTCGAGTTTACATAAGTAGATTGTTTGGCTAGTTGATTTTGAAACTTGTAATATATTTCAGCGCTCAAACCGGAATGACACAAAGACGAGAATCAGACATCACATTGCGCGACCAACAACTGATTTTATTGCATGAAACGTCTCTTATATATCATCCGTGTTTCTGATATCACCCCATCACTAGCCAACCCGATGCCAGGCCGCGTCATTGAGGAAGACAGGTTATTTGTCAAAGAGATTACATTATCTACAAATTTATTATACGGTTAGAAACAACGCCCAACCAATTCCGCAAAAAAGTTCGCCAAAATGGAACTTCTCTGTTGAACGCGAATAAAATTGCGAAAAACGCTTGTACGCTTTACGCCTCGAATAAGAAACCATAATGCGAATAGCCATACCAGCGGCGGTTTAAGCACCACGGTGACTGTAGACAAAAACCGAAAGGAACAAAGGAATGTCCGTCGCCAAAAGGTTCATAGGGGTAAAGCGGGTACTTACCATGAGAACATGGAACTCCGATCATGTAATCCGAGATCACTGAGATCCCTCAGCACAATCACAAGTGAGGCTGTTAGAAATACTCAACGTCAAGCAGCACAAACGCATCATGCACTTCCAGCAAGTGACGTGCACTACAATTCTAGGTGTATTTTTGTTTGTATTGCTCGCCCTTCGATGGTTATATTCGTAAACAAACTTGACCAGCTTTTAGTCCAAGATCCTTTACGGACATCGGACGATATCTTAACAGTATTTTACTTCTTTTCAATCTCGCCCTCGTCGACTGTTCGTGCGAGCACACTGTACAGGATGAATGCATTAAGAATAATGCTTCATTTGGCGCCTTGGCAGCGCGTAATAGAAAATAGAGTACAATGGTGTGCTTGTCCCACCCTGGGGAACTTTCTTGTTTTCTCGTCTTTGGGAATCTTATTCGTTTTTTTTTTCTGTTTGACTTTTACTTTTTTCGGTTGCTATGTAAATTTCTTGTGTTTCACTGAAACGCTCGTTAATTATGTTTTGTACTTTCAGTGATTTATTTGTTAGTGCAATCTTAATTCCTATCAAACCATTGATGAAGTCAAGTCCGGACAACAATATTGTTTTAAGGAAAAGCTCCCAGGTTGTTTTGGAGAGATGTGTACATTTAACTGGGGCGTTCCGATTTATGCGGCAAATATTGAATTAGAAAGCATGCGAAAGAAGCTAGTACTACACGCAGTTCACGCTTAGGCTGACGGTACGGTGGAAGCTAAGTGCTGGATGGACCAGCCATACGTCCATCTTTCGCCCAGTGATCGCGCGCCCGCTAAACGTACCAAAACGCAGAGGGCGACTTCAGGTGATAAACGGAAGGTTTTCTGATTGGTCTGGGGTGCACGTGGGCCGTGGCTCGTACCGTACCGTTAGATTTGTTTTGAACAAATTGAAGGGTGAGCCACTCAACTCGTTCAAGATAAAGGCACCAAATAAGCTAGGACTCAGAATAAGGACACTTCAGCCATACTGGCGCGTATAATGAATATTGCCGGTTGTCAGGTTTTTTAGTCCCACATTCCTGACGCATAATGCAAAATGCTATTTTCGTCTGTTCTGCTTCCCAAAAACGTAACACGACAAAGCAAAAAAAAAAAATGCCGCGATGATTTTATAACATTATCTCTGCTGCTCGAATGATCGCATTTCAGACGTCAACTGTAAAATAATAAAAAATGAGATTGACACTGCTTTGATACTGTGTACTAAACAGATGCTTATCTTGACGGATTTTTAGCAGCTCCCCATACCTGTCATGATTTTTTGGTGAGAAACAAACACGCATTGTTCGTAGCTACAATTCGTATTTTATAAACCTGATGATACTCTAAAGCAGCCATGTTCCCAATTGTTCATAAGATCAAAATTGTATTATTATGAAACGATTCAAACTATCACAGTGTACTTATCCCGCTTATTCCGCGTGCGTTCATTGTCCGCTGCAAGCATATCGAGACGTCTCAAGGACCGGAAGTTGCCCCCGCAAATATTTGAGAAACAACCGATTTCACGGAAAACTTCTCTCGTGGTCAGTGTGAGATACAGTCTCCACCTACCTATTCTTCTTAGACGTTTAAATCCCACGTCTTATTTTTTTAAAGATCGCTCTTTCGAAGCAAAATCAAGATCCATTTGTTCGTTTATAGCAACGCCCCTAGCAACAGTTTGTTTTGAGCAGTAACTTCACACTTAAGGGATAAATTATATTCAACAAAACAACTTATCACAGAACTAAAAAAAAGAAACAAATTACACAAGTATTTTCCAATAAGGGAGGTGTAGTAATTATATTTACATTAACCCCCTGATGCGTTTGTGTTTGCAAGTAGCATCAAAGGCGCCACAGCACAAGCCGCATGCCTCCTGCAGCCCTTGGAAGGAAATAGCGGCGGAGCACTCGCTCGCGACAAGTGTCTTCCGCACTAAAAGCTGGTGGGACTTGTAGGAAACGCCAAAGGTTAATTCCATCTAAGATTTTTTATTGTTTACATAAACCTCTTGATCTGTTCGTGCCCGTCTTGAAAGTAGCGTCAAATGCGCCAAAGCACGAGGTCCTTACCTCGTGCAATCCTTGAAGCAAGTGGCAGTGCACCACTCAAGATGAGGGGCCCTTGAAGGGATCAGCTGCACAGCACTCGATGAAGGCACGTATTTAGCGCATTCATACAAACATGGTTGTAGGTACTTGAGAATAAAATGCGAAGCATTGATTTGATTAAGGAACTCTATGGTTAGAAACTTACAGAGGTAAATAAGTATAGTCGTTGCTTAAGGAAAAAGGGAAGATGTTCCGTATTATAAGAAAACACTTGAATGGTGCTCATTAGGCCTCCTGAATTACGAATATTGAAATTATTTTAAAATTTGGTGCACGGAGGCTGCATAAAATAATTTTCGAAGTGCCGCTGCAGCCACTCCTTCCGGAAGCGTGGCGTGCCATTTTCAAGAATGTGAAATAAAAAAAAACTTCAAAACTGGCGTCCGTACGCGGGGATGCATACGTATCCACTGTTTACGACAATCGCAGTCCAGCCAGCGCTCGCTCGCAATTGCGGCCAGCAAGAAAGTGCGCGTGCGTAACACATAATACAGCAATGAGCGCGCCCTCATACGTTTTTGTGGAATGGTGTACACCTGGCAAGCTTGCAATTGCACGCGCTGCCCACACGTGCGACACACTCTTGGCGGCCGAAAGATCTTGGTATGGCCAAATACTTTACTATACACTGTTTCACCTTATGATGTACCGCAGGAAAGGCTACAAGCGCGAGCTCCTTGCTCTAGGGCACATCTCGGCGGCACAAGCTCTCGTGACTTAAGAGCGGCTGCCAACGCTATAAGCTCGCGCTTCTAGCATTCGCTGCTGTGCAACATAAGGTGAAACGAAGTATAGGGGAAATACATTCCACTCCTCTCATATACAATGGCCTCGGCGCGGACAGGTTTTCTGGGCTTGGAAAGAGCCATCTATCGTCGGGGAGGTCTCGGCGGTAAATGATAATGATGACGATGGTTGTTCTACATACCAAATTCATTGTTGTGGAAATGCTCGAGACACGTGCCCTGCGCCACTTCTATACTTCGTTTCACCTTATCTTGTACCCCAGCGAAGGCTAGAAGCGCGAGCTCATAGCGTTGGCAGCTGTCCTTGGTGCACGAGAGCGTGTGCCACCGAGATGTGCTTTAGAGCAAGGAGCTCGCGCTTGTAGCCTTTCCTGCGGTACAACACAAGCTGAAACAGAGTATAGTGGTCGAGGCACGTGCATCGACGCTGTGCCGCCATGATCTTCCCAAGGGTTGCACGTTGCGCGTGCCTCGTGCATCGACGCACCTTGCGCTACTTTTGAAACATGAAGAGGCTTTAGGTCGAATCGGAGACGACACCGCCGCGGCCGCCGCGAACATTCACGTGCACATGCGCGTGGACCGGCGCGGACCTCCATTCCGTCAGGATTGGATTCGGCGCTGTAGGCGTTCTGTCTAATGCAAATGAGCGGAGTGGAATGTATTCCTCCTAGTAAAGTATTTGGTATAACCATAGACTTCTCTATACTGACATAGCCTGGCAGATCGCCACGATACGCCGCCCCCGAAAGTGGAAAGGTAGAGCGGCAAACAACGGATGAGAGAAGTCATGTAACAGGCGCCCCGCTGCGGCGAGACGCCGAAACACACTTCTCCCTAGCGATGGAATTACCAGTTCTGGCGAATGGTACTTACCTGAAGTTAGAGCGGGAATCGTGCGAAGCTGATGAAAGCACTTATTATCAAGTTCACAATTAATGTCCGCTCGTGCCCCTCGCGTTCTCTGCGCTACCACTTATTTTCTCGTTGAGTTTGAAGACCATGTTTCGGGTCCTCGCCGCTGCGAAAGCTGTGCGCTGAATACCAGATTCCGCGAGAAATTCTCTTTGTTGCCAGATTCTCGCGCTCCAAATCTGCGACCGTGGACTCTATGGCTCCGTCGTCGAACTGCCAGGCTTTGTGAGTATAAAGGGGGCTATGGTATGACTTAACGACTGATCGTAGTTTATTCGTGTTTTCTCAAGTTTATTTACATCTTCGTGGAAAACGAACCCGATATTCCAATTCACGGGACATACATACGCCTGAATTCACCTCTAACTCGTATTGTACAAGAACCTCTTCAACTTCCCGTTATGTCTTTTTTATGTTCTCAATATACTGTTGTAGTGCCTCGACCTTCATCCTATGAATTCCTCTGGTTAGGTTTGGCAAGAAACACCACACAGAAGGTTTGTTCAAAGATTCCAAAATGCTCGTGAAATAGCTTTTTGCGGAAAAGGCTTTGATTGTTTATTACGGCTGTAGTCATGTCTCATTTATATGGACCCTGTTTAAAAAATACCCACCTATGTTTGCGACTCCAGTGATTTATAGGGGACGCCACTATTGGGTAAATATTGCGACCTAAAACAGGTCACGCCGTACCATGTGCAGCTGAACACTCAACGCAGGGACATCAGCAAGCAAGTATTGGACTCAAAATGGTTTGCCCCACTTTTTATCCTGCACGTTTCGAGCCTGCGATGTGTTGGTGTAAACGAGCTTCCAGAGGCTTGACTTTTCGAGGAAGCGACGAAAGGACTGCCTACTCTCCTTCCACGGTGCTGATGAACGTTGATAGAGCGGAATATCTGGTTCACACGCTTGTGTAGGTTGCGTTCAGATCTACCTGGGTAACAGGTTGATACTACAGTTACGAGAGAGTCACCGAGACAACTGCTCTATCGCGTAAACCACCGACAATATGTAATCACGGAAGCCACAAAAGACCAGCAGAAATTGCGAAAGGACTTGTAACTGCCAGTTTAGTGTTTTCTTGCTAGGTACCATCCTTTTTGCTGGAGTCGCGAATGCACAAAAGTTCCGGGTACGAATTGAGTAAACATATGCGTTTTTCTTTCGTTTTGATTGTGCATCTCAGTGTAATCCACATGTGAGTCTGCCGAGCTTAGTGGCGCGCTGAACGCCCTTATTTCATCGATTTGTTTCGGCTTATAGTCTGTTAAGAAGAAGACGATGAAGTTGTTAAAGGAGGGCCTAGAGTTCCTGTATAGGCTCCCTACGGGAGCCAGTGTTGCGCGTTCACGTGATGAGCCAGATCAAGTGATGTGCGAGAAAGTAGACGCTGCGCGCGCCTCGCCGAACGTTCCCTTGCTTTTGAGCGCGCCCCTCGCCTCGAACGCGCGGCGCTGCTATTCGCCGAATTCAGTCACGTGAGGAGCTGGATCAACATGCCATGCAGGAAAGACGGCGCTACGAGGATGAACGCGCAACTCTGGCTGCCGTAGGGAGTCTATACGGGAACTCTATAGAGGGCCAAGCTCCGCGCGCCTTCAGCGGTGAACAACCATCTCGTCGCTCTAACACCTCTAATTATTCCTCATTAAATCTTACTTTTTAACATCATCGCAGTGGTTGAGGTCAGTACGTTTACTAACATCTCGGCTGACCCACATTTTGGAGTTGCGTAGTGGGCGCACAACTAACACCATGTCCCAAAAAGCGAGCCCTTCCAACGGCCTACCACCTCCCGGTCCCAATCCATCGCCACCAAAGGCCAAGAACCGGAAAGGGGACACTCCTATTTTCTCTGGCTATCCTGACACCGACGTTCACGATTGGATGGAAATTTATGAACGCAGAAGTCCCCACAACCGATGGGACGACAGTTTTAAGTTGGCCAATGTAGTTTTCTCTAAATTAAGACACTGCATTACATTGGTTTGACAAGCATGAAGAGAAAATCACTTCATGGGACGCCTTTACAGTCGTATGTTCAAAGGCGTTCCAAAAACCAGAATGACGCAAACAGCAAGCAAACAACAAGCTGGCTCGCCGATTTCAACACGGATGATAATATTATCATCGCGTTCCGCCACTGCTAGCTTTGCGCCTGCTGCACAAGCGGTAACTTTGGCGCGCCCTCGAGTTTCTCACGAGCTTCAAGTCGTTCTAAAAAGAGCTGATTTAGTGGTTTCCGATGACGCTCAGTAAGTTTCTAACTGGAACCATATGTCTGTTTTCACTAATTAAAAATTAATGAACGAATTTTTATTCTTCAGTCGACTTATCACAAAGATTAGCCACCCACGCAATGTCCCGCTGGCCATAGAACTAACCTACACAAAACGCATAAGTGTAACTTTCACGGTTTTTGATTTATACCAATTTGTAAAACTTAAAAAAAGCTTCTATATATATGTGTGTTTATATAGCATACATGTTGTATATGGTATATATACAACGTGTATATATTTCATGCCGCAACAGTATAATATGAAAAATACCATTCACCTGTGGGAAAGTTTATGTGGGACAATCTGACCGGTGTGTAAATAAAAGACTGCGGGAACTTGCAACATCTCTCAACTCCTAACCGGCTGGACATCTCGCAATGCACGTCCGTGACTGCCACAGCACGCCGATCTTCAAAAAGACAGAAGTTCTCGGACAGTACCGTGGTAAAAGGTGAGGATAACTTTACGAGGCGCAGACAATCAAGACTTGTGTTGACCTCTGTGTCAGTGCACCTTTTGTGTCCTTATCAGACAAAAACTATTTTACCTCCCCCATCCTAAATGAGGCGTCAGAAGGTTTCTAGTTAGGTGAATGATCCTCTCAAATTTTATGCTTCAAAGTCGTGTTGAAATAATGTTAAGAGTTATATCTTAATTATCGTTAATAATATTTGTTTGATTTTCAGTTATTTTTACATATTAATTTATCCCTACAATTGCTACCATTCTCGTACTTATATAATTTTTTTCTTTCATTTTCGTCATTTTTGTCTGCCGTATAATTTATATCGCTTCTTTCTTCTCGTCCTTTGTTCCCCTATTAAAACCCCAGTTGCGCTGTCCTGTCTACTTCATGGGAGGGGTGGGGGATCGGAGGACGAGTGGGCAATACTTCGTTTCAGCTTAAGTTCAGACACAGCCGATGCCACAATCGCGAGCATGTGGCCCTGAGCAGTGCTTGCACTGCACGAGCGCGCGTGCTTGGCAGGGACACTGAAAGCCCGGAGCTCGCTCTTGTACCTTCGGCTGCGTCTGGACCACGGTGGTCTGGACTTAGGCTCAAACGAAGTATAGCGCACACCGCAACGTTATTAAACCACTCAGTTAGGAAACTGCCATAGAGACTGCTCTGAAAAAGTGGCCCCGATCTGTACCCGAGAACCGAGCTAATGGCGATCACAACGCCGGCACTTCTCGAGCAGCGGCCACTCCAGGAACCGCACGTTACTTCTATTTTGGCTTTAATCGGCCATTTTGGTGCCGAAACACATACAGTGGAAGAGGTTACAGGGGTGCCACTCCTGTCTCCCCAGTGGACGCGCCGCGTCTTACTATACTCCGTTTCACCTTATGTTGTACCGCAGCGAAGGCTATAAGCGCGAGCTCCTTGCTCTAGGGCACATCTCGGCGGCACAAGCTCTCGCGCATTAAGGGCAGCTGCCAACGCTATGAGCTCGCGCTTCTAGCCTTCGCTACGGTACAACATAAGGTGAAACGGAGTATACCGAAGTTAAAATGCACCTAGGTCGGGACGCGCTACCTGAAAGCACCGCTGAGGCATGGTTGTATGAAAACAATATTAATTGTGCCGCAAAACCTTGCAAACTAAAAATTTTAAAAACATCACGCGCCCTTCATTTTGTACTAAACTCCAATAAATTTTATACAAAAAGAGTTTTTTTTGTTTGTTTTTACGCAAAAACATGCTTTCTAAAAGCTCAAAGTGACCACAGTACAGACAAAGGATAAAGAGTGGCGCTGTTGTCGTATTTAGCTCGGTCTCGGTGGACGCCAGCGGCCGAGGTTTCGACGGCGAGTTTCCCAATTGAGTGTTTTAGTAATGTTGGCACACCGGCTCGGAGCACGTAGAGCGAAAGCTCGCGCTGCAGAACCCAGGATCCTGGGTTCAATCCCTACCCCAGGCCGTTTACATCTGGATGAGCATCGTACCTGCGTGCGGTCGTGTACCACTACTGCGTGGTGCACGTTAAAGACCCCAGGGTAGCGGTTGTGCGGCACTGGCAAAATTCCTTATCTACAGCCGAGACACAAGACGCCCACTAATGGCGAATTCGGTTGGTCAATCACCGGCGAGCCAACGCCGGCGGCACAGGCAACCAAAACCGCGCCAGCGGCGCATCACGTGACCCTCTCCACCCGAACACAAAGCGCCTGCAACTGGCGTTTTCGTTTGCCTGGGTCGCGCGTGAGCTTTGGTAACTTCTTCCTCGATTATTTTATGATACAATAGGCACGCTGTAGGCATCAGCAACATATATTCGGACTCAGATGTGGGTAAACAAATTTTAATATATTTTGTTTGGATTCCCGAAGAAATGTTGCCATCTTACAAAAATCCCAGAAGGCTCACCAGCGTCACTGTTTATATTCCATTTTCTTGTTATTACTTTTTTTTCCGGAATCCTCAGCATTTTCATTTGGCCCAGCCCTTTGAAATAGTAATGCGCGTTCAAGTGTCGAGCTGCAGCACTATCAATACATTTTTTTTACAGCTGTGTAATAACACGCTGTGTCCCATAGGAAATTGATCTTGCGCAAGCTTCCTTTAAAATAGTGTATCTTTATCTCCGTTGTTTTGCTGTCTTTTCTCGGACCACAGAGGGGTGTCTGTCTCAGTGGCTTCGTTTTCTACTCGAACCCGCTATCGGCGAGCATTGTTTCGTTTGGTTCCCTTTCCCGATTCGGATATGACGATACCGGATACAGTCTGGCAGACAAGCTGCCCGACCTCTTGAAGCTCGGGCAAAAATTGTGCCGGTAAATTGCCGGCACACGCCTGAGAAGCGCCACCCGAACGGCGCGCACTCGCCAGCCTTTGACCACGCGAACGCCCTCTGCCGGAGATATGGCAAAATATTTTGCCGGGGAATGACCACCCGAATTCGCCATAAGGCAGATTAACTCCCGGCTGCAAAACTAACATACACAGAACAATTTTCATTGCTTTGTCTACTTCATGTCCGTGTCCGTTCCTTGCGCTTCATAATTTCAAGATGCAGGTGCACTTTGACGCTGGGCGCCTGCTTAGGATCTTAACTGGCAAGTCACAGGAAACGACACCAATACATGGTTTGGTCAAACATCTCAGAGGTGCGACTGTAAAGTGTTGAAATGACGAACTTTGGAAGTTCGAATATCCTGTGC
The DNA here is from genome assembly GCA_037355805.1 of Ixodes ricinus. Lineage (NCBI taxonomy): Eukaryota > Metazoa > Arthropoda > Arachnida > Ixodida > Ixodidae > Ixodes > Ixodes ricinus. Next base: position 54,324 of record JAZHYW010009055.1, read on the forward strand.
TCGGATACAAAACGTTTTGATTCCATCAAATTTTCGCACCAGGTTCTGGTTTGCTCAGTCCGCGCAGCATCGCCAAAAGGGGGGAGGGGGGGGTGCTCGGAACTTCTGGGACTCCCCCCCCCCCGCTCTGGATCCGCCACTGAATTCCGAGTTTGGTGCAGTGTTAGAAAATTCGATAAAACATAGAAAGGCGTGCCACTCGGCGGCTAAGGAAAGTCTATAAAGGTTAGGTGACTGGCGTAATCTTAACATGCCGGTATATGTTGAGTATTTATTATAAATAAAACGTTGTTCTCTTTTTCTAACTGATTCTAGATGATTTGTGAGGTATCGCTGCCACGTAGATGATAGAGATGAGGCATATTCTAAGTTGGATCTTACAAGAGTAGCCTCCTCTAGTCGTTTTACGGAGGCTGTAGTAAGTTTGGGGTTACGTCCCAAATATTCGAAAGTGCGGTGAGTATCGGCAATAACAGACGGTTCTGGGAGCAGTTTATGATAGGTCAGAAGTGAGATGAACACCCAAGTATCATTTGTACCAGAGGTCGGCCTTCTTACGTCCCCGCGTGCTCTCGTCTCTTCCTCTCCCTAATTTTTTCGGCGCAAATTCTTTTTACATGTGCAACAACTTTGCCTCAGCTTCGATCGTGCGCAGCATGAGACGACCCGAGATTTCGCGTGCACTGCCACTTTTCTCCTGCGAACTAAAGATGACGGCGCCACGCATGCTGCGAACGTTGGGTGACATCAATGTAGTGGGACCGGGCCCGCGGCACCGAGCGTCCTTCAACGCATTCACTGGGCAGGAGGCCTAGACGCACACTGACGAAGCATTGGGGTTTAATGTGGGACTGCGCTCAGTATCACTCTGATGACGTTTCAATTTCACTGCAAGGAGGAGACGGGGGGGGGGGGGGTCAGTGTTTTTTACTCATTATGCATGTATATACTCATCACATTAACATATTCACTTGACGCGGCACCGCGGGCCTCCATGGTACGGGCTGCTGCCTTTCCGCGGTGCCGCGGCTCTCCAGAGCCAAACAAATAAAGACTAAAGACTAAAGACTACCGCAGCTCGGAGCCTGTGAAGCGAAAGCTCGCTCCGAACCCAGATATCCTCGGTTTATTCCACACCCCTGCCCGTTTCTGTGTGGATGAGCATCGTACTGGCGTGCGGTCCTGTATCACTACTGCGTGGTTCACATTAAAGACCCAATGCTAGCGGTTGTACCCTACTGGCTAAATTTATCATCTGCAGCTGAGACACAAGTCGCCCGTTGAGGCAGACTGACTCTTAGTCGTCTCAGAATACAACACAATTACTTTCGAGTGTTTTCGCGCACCGCAGCTCGCAGGACGTTGAGCGAAGGCTCGCGCTGAAGAACCCAGGCAATTGGTGTTCAAACAGTTCACCCCCTCCCCCCTGCACGTTTCGATCAAGATGAGCCTCCTACCGGCATGCTGTTGTGTATCACTACTGCGTGTGGCGCGTAGAAGACCCCAGGCCAGTCGCACTACAGAGGTTAAATTTTTCAACTCCAGTGGTTAACAATATGGCCATGCTCCGGCAGACTAAACTGCCGCTGTCTAACCTAAACGACAAATTTGTGGTTCTTTTTGTTCAAAGATAAAGCGATATGTATCCTAAATCGTCTAGTGTTCCCACAGCCTATCCCAATTGGTGATTATGGCCGCGGTTTTCTTTTTGCCATTGCCACTCCTCTTTTGTCTTGATAATTGTTTCTCCAAAATACGTTCGGAGCAGAAAAGACGAA